>VZRO01007445.1:272872-412750 GCA_013397915.1 Daphoenositta chrysoptera
AAAAAGAAAAAACGAAGAAAACCCTCAATCACAAAGCCCAGCAGTGCTGGACAATGGATATCTCTTCCTGTCCTGAGAACAGATACATCACCGTTGACATCCTTGCCCTCAGTGACCCCCTTCTTCCCATAAGCAGGGTAGGATGTGTGCAGTCCCACTGTGTGGTAAAGGCGGGTGGGGTGTGCCACCAAGCCATACAACCCTGCTAATGCAGGCATGGGACACAAGGCTGGGCACCGCTCTGGGGCAGCTGCTCCTCCTTCACTGTCTCAAAGCCAGGGCAAGTCACGGGGTGTCCTGGGAAGGAAAGGCAGGCTCGGTCCTCATCTAGTCCTTGGCTGTCTGCTGGCGATATGGTTAAGAGAAGGGGTGATCCTAGTCAATCTCCTTGATGAAATCTTTTTTCTCTGACAGGACTATAGCAGGGAAAGACAAGATTGGTCTCCTCAGCCCTTGTGACATACTCTAGGGAGAGTGGTGTTAGATTGGCAGTGGGGGAAGCCTGGAAATCTCCCAGGAATCAGAACAACTGAATAGGACCCTCCTTATGTGAAATGTTTCTCTTGCAGCTCCAGCAGCTAGAAGTGAGGGGGTAAAAGTGAGATCTTCTCTAAGTATGCAAAGGGCATCCAACCCCATGAAGCACCTGGCCTGGCTGCAGCTCTGCACCCAGGACACAGCGGGAGGAGGCGTCAGCAGACGGCCGGGTCACTCCTGGATCAGCCAGCAGCTCTAACCTGTGCTGAGCCTTGGAGCTCTCTCCCATCTGTTCCAGGGCTGAGCTTATGGTGAATGCAAGGTATGACTGCTCAGATGAAACACTCTTTGTATTTCTTCTCTGCAAACAAAGACCAGTATAGGTTGTGCAGGTTATTAAGCAACCATAGGATTTATGCCGTGGTGGTGACAGGAATTCATTCCCAGTGACCTCAAGTAGGGCAAAAAGAACACATTTCATAACTGACAAGCATCAAGCAATCTTTTTCCTATAAATGTAACTTTTTCCACTTTTCTGTCAGTTTCAGACAAAATATCAGATTATTTGCATAAGAAGTTCAAAATGTTAGTGCCACCATGTCTTAAAGGGTTTGAATAGCTCTAATGAGGAGAATCATTCCAGTACTTCTGAGCATAGTGCAATGAAAGGATATTGAGAACAAATGCGTTTCTCAAACTAGTTTTGCATATTTATAAATGTGACTAATGCAAGATACTGTAAATGAAATTAATATTGAGAAATCAATTGAAAAGAGTATACAAAGCTCTACAGCTTGCAATAAATAAAGATCAGCATGCAAAAGATTGCATAAATGATTTTTAAAGTAATTTTTACAGCTGAGTGCTTCCAATATGTCAGTGCTGTGGAGATAATCTGCATATAAAACCTGTTGGATATTCCAGTACTGCATATCAGTTCATAAATAAGTACAGTAAGCATTGCAGCTATAGGAGCAGGGTACTTTTTTTCCTGTGGAGGGTCAGATGAATCATAGGAGTAATAGCTTCATTGTTTGTGGTTTGAACTTTTAGAGTCAAATCCTGTACCACTGAGATCAGAAGAAGCTTTGTCTAGGTCTTTGGGACAACTAAATGTCAAAGAGATAAAAATAAAAAAAGAGAGATATCTGCAATCCTTATTTTCTGTCTGGTACTTCATAGATTTTTGTTTGATTGTGGTTATGATACTGTCACCAAAAAAAAAAAAAAAAGGCAGCTAGCATAAAGAAATATATTTCTATTATTCTTAGGCATCTTTCCTGTGGATTGAAAAAATTTGGTTTTGTTTTCTCTACGTGCCTCGGCACTTCTGGTTCCATCTGGAAGCGGAGATCAAAGCACTGCAGTCCCACAAGCAAGCGAGCATTTGTCTCTTGAACTGCACTGGGAAGCACTGGAAGGCTGACAAAGAATCGTGCTGCTGCAGGGCTGGGGCCAGAGCGCCGCAGAGATGCATGGCTCCAAACTGCTTCTAGGGACACCAGATCATGTTTGGGAAGGCAGATGTTTAGTTGAGCTGCACAAACCTACCTGGAGAGCTTATGGACTGGTTTTGTACTTTCTCATAATACATATGTTTTAGGAGGGGCCCCTTTTGAAGCAATCTATTACAGCAATCAGACAGAAAGCAGAGAAGCTCATTCAAGTTAACTGGCAACACGCTGTGCACATTATGAGACCTCACTTTCAGTAGACTCATAAATTCCAAAGTATTTTGAATGGGACTGTGTTGAAGAACAAAGCAAAATGGGCTGCATTTAAAAGTGATTCCATTTCTGTTCTTCCCGTCTCAGAAGGTTGGTAACTTCTGAATTAGAGTAATTACTATAGTTTCTGGTTTGCTGCAATTAGTCTCCATCCTGCTTTCACATACACAGTGTTGAAAAGGTCACTCCACATATGTAGCTCTCCACATCACCCTGAGGGTCTTTGTACATGTATGTCTAGCTATAGATGTGAATTTGTCTTTACAGAAGGGAGCAAATATGAATACCCCTTTGATTTTTTTCTGGAAATCCTTGGAAAATGTTTTAAATATGTGCTTAGCTGAACTTGCACGTTAGTTTGTGCTTAGAAATACTGAGTACACACAGCTAGCATTACTCAGAAATGTGAAATATTTGATATGGATACCAAATTATATTTTAAGAGTCAATCACTAATTTACCTAATCTTATAATTTCAATTCCCTTGATACAGACACAAAGATAAAACACAAAGTTTCACCTGATAGGGAAAGAGAGAACTGCATGAAAACCAGCTTTTTCATTTCACTTAGGGTTTGGATTAAAGTTTCAACTGCGAGCTGAACTAACAGCTTGCAGCTGCCAAAAGGGGGAAGTCTTGCTCTCTGCACTTCCCTGCCTGAGCCTTTCTTTCCTTAGCCACCAATCAGCCAACCCTGCAGACAGTGCTGGCATCCCTCTGGCCAGGAGAGAAGCTAGCTTAATCTCTGCCAAAAAGATTCTTGTTTTTCTTTGGGAAGGGGAGGGCACTCCTTTTTTACCCTTTTTTTTTTTTTTTTTTTTGGCCATTTTATTCAGTCGAATGAGCTTCCTTGGCAGGCAGAGAAGTGCTAAGGCTGGCTGCTGGTTAGAGGGGAGCTGAGAAGATGGGCATGAACAGAGTAGATGGATACCAGGCAAGCAGGGTTTCCTCCCCTTCTCTGGTGCAGAACCATTAATTCCCCTTTGGCTGTTTTAAAAAATCATAACCTTACAGCACAAAGTGATCAGAACAAACAGTTTCATCCAAACCCTAATTTTGGCTTATATATGGCTTTTGCACCAAGACAGATTATTAAAGTCAGATCTCTCAAATTTCTTTTACATCAGAAAGACATATTTTTTCTGAAATGATTTTTAGGTTTTTATTTTTCAATGAAAGTAATATAGAGTATGGGATGAAATATCATCTAGAAACTTGAGTTTAAATGCATCCTCTTGTATGTGCACATGCGAGATTGCAAAGAAATTGTGGGAGGATGCAGCAGACTTTGAGATCTTTGTAACATTTACTTTCCTCTCCTCTGCTGTTCTCTCTCCTCTGATTCATTTGAATATGATGCTGGGTCCTGGATGAAGGCTAGCTTATGAAGTCCAGCTAAGAGCTAGTCTCTTTCCAGATAAAACAGTCTAAGTATCTGCTGATCTTGACTGGCTGTATAAATTGAAAATGACTCCAATGAAATTGGTCAGCTGAAAGATCTGGCTTTCCTGATTCTTCTCTGTAGTACGGTAACTTGGACAAACCCCTCAGGACCAATCCCTCTCTGTACTGGATGTGATACAAGTATGTAATGATGGGTATGAAAACTCATGACTGCTTTTCTGTGAATTTTGGCTGCTTGAAGTGAACGTCTACGCTCAAAAAAATTGGATTAAAAAAAAAGTTAATCCAATCTCCAGATTTACCTGTAGTCTAATACAAAAAGAACCAAACTGATCTGTCTGAAGAGATTCTCAGTGGGGCATGTCGTATTAAATTCAAATTGGTCCTTGCTGAGACCTTCTGGCCCTGAGCTCTGGCACAGAGAAACTGTACCCTGCCACCAGACAGGGTCTCTGTAAAAGGGGTGGGGGAAGGAAGCAAGTGAAGACGTGGGACTAAAAACATTTTTACATTGTTTTGAAACTGAAGTGAGGTGATTATTAAGTTTTCCATGAGTCATTTGGCATTACTAACACAAGATTTTATATAGCACTTTACTCTTTAGTTTACCCTTTCTTACTCTTCTATACCAAATTTTCTGTTCTCAAGCAAGATGAGTCGTTTAACTCAAAAATGGATACCACCACGAGACTGACATCCCAAGCCTGGCAACATTTCCTCTTGGAAGGTTGGCTGAGATTGTATGCCATGAGAACAAGGATTGCAGCTTCCCCCCACAGCCATGGCACAGCTCAGGGTTCACAAAGGCAGGGAAGGCAGGGAGCTGCCTGTTGCAGAGCAAACCTCCACCACTGCTGGTGATGGTCCTGCCAGCACTGCTGTGCCAGTGACAGCACCCAGCAGGGGCAGCACATGTACCTCCACTTATTCTCCACTGTTACTGTTAAAGAGCCTTTTGTGGCTCAGTATGGACATACTCTTTCCCCTAGCCTAGATACCTACAGGATCTCTCCCTTTTTTCTCTTTCTCAGAACCTCCCTCTCTCTCTCTCAATGCTGGCTGTTTGGATGCTGTAGCACTGCTGGTACCTGTCTTCCAAGCATGCTATCTCCCTAGTCAGGAAAGGATTTTAGCAAGGCTCCCATGAGTGATGACATATCCTTTTGCTGCTCCCAGGCTGTGAACATCTTTTTCTTTTCCACTCTCAAACCAGACCTTTACAGTTGAAGAGCTGGGCATGGACAGCCCCAGCCTCTGCTCTCCCAGATGGAGAGCCTCACTGGGCAGAAGCCTCCAGTGCTTGCTCCAGAAGAGGTTTCTGGTTTCTTCCTAATACCAACCTGTTAAGGATGATGCCCAGTGTCCCTGGTTGCCATCTCCTTTATCTTCTTAGATCCCACAGCTAGGAAAGAGATGGGAGAGTATTGTGAACATGATAAGACAGGGAATTTAATTCAGTCCAAATACATCCAGATGAGGCTGTGCAGAGCTTGCATGGCAGCAGGACCAATAGTCCTGTCTGTCAGTTCATGGATGATAGGTAAAGAAACTGTGATTCTTAAGTTCTCCGGATGGCCCAAGTACATAAGGGAAGATTTAAGATGCGTAGAAAAGGCCAACTCCTATTGGGATACTCTTTTGTCTGTTTTAGAGCAACAGATACGATTGGAAAGGACAGGATTTTCTGGAGCATCTTTGGATGGTATCAGTCCTCTTGATTGAAGGGGATTGTGCATTGCTTTGGGTAACCAAACGACTGTCACGATATGAGCTGGTGTACTGGGCTGAGCTGAGAGGGTTCATTTTCTTCATAGCAGTCTGTACGGTGCTATGCTTTTTGACTTGTGACTCAAATAGCATTTTCAACATGCACATTTTCTGTTGTTACTGAATGGTGCTTGCACAGTGCCAAGGCCTTCTCTGTTTCTCCTGTCAGTAAGCAGGCTAGAGATGGGAAAGAAACTGGGAAGAGACACAGTCAGACAGCTGACTGCAAGGGAATATTCTCTACCATGTAACACCCTGCTCAGGAATAAAACTGGGAGAGCGTTTATCAATGACTGCCAGTGAGTGAGGTGGTAGACAGTTGCTTTTGCATCCCTTGGTTTTCCCTTTTTTAATTTTTTCTTTTTACACATTAAAATGTCTTTATCTCAATCCACCAGTTTTCTCACTTTTACCTTTCTGATTCTATCCCCCTTAGCTGGCTGCCAAGGTTCACACACAACTGCTGGGTAATGAGTTCTTACATATACAACTATATGTATATATATACATATATACAACTCCCTATGAATGTCTATGCCTTTGTTACTCAGAGACTAGACTGTGACCTGGCTCCAGCAAAGGCAGGGGTGTGCTGGTGGGCTCATAACTGATGCATGTTTGTGTGAAAAACGTTCAAAAGGTCTTAAGTGATCCAAAAGTGTTTTAATACATTCACACTTTTCACTGCATAAACTGAACTGGAGCCATCAGGATAAAAGAGAAGTTCTGATGGGGGAAAAGGCAGTGGGGGGAAATGCAACAGAGGAAAAGGCAGGCATATCAGAGAAAGGCAAACAGAAGTAATGCAGAGTTTCTCTGGGTAGCTATAGGTTGGCCAGTAAATTTCTGAATGACGATTTCAGAGCTAAAGGTAATGAGGGAGTCTCTAGTGGCTCATTGCCTGGAGAAAGAAATTCTGATGCCTTTTTCATTGCACAACTGGGACCAAATAAATCCGTAAGTATGCCTTATGCAGGACAACAGGCCACTAAGGAAAAGCAAGCATCAAAGTATCTTTTCTTGCAAAGATACTGGCTGTGACATGGAGCTGTGGTAGGTCATCTTTCTCTTTGCTGCTCAACACAGCCATTTGCTAAGAACAGGAAGCTGGGAGGTGATTGCGGGCTCTTCATGCTTTAGGTATGTCCAGACTCACCAAATAATTTCCCCAGCAGTTTGCTGCCACAACTGAGCTTGGAAAATGAAGCATCTCCTCGTTTAAGCAATGCTTAGGGAGCACTCTCTGCTGACGATTCCACCTGCCAGGGAGTGACAGTCGGCAGAAGAACAGAGTTCACAGAAATTTTGAAGCTTCTGTCAAAGCTGTTTTTCTCTTTTCTGACAAGCTGCTTTTCCTCCCATCCACGTTCTTTGCACAATTGCTTCTCAGAACCAGGCCCCCAACAAGGTATTGTTTGAAAGGGATAAACATAGCAGGGCTGGATTGTTAAACATTTGTCAAGTGTTTGTGATATTTCACAGCTGGCATATAAAATACCTTGTGGAAGGCCCAAGCTTAAACCTTGTTAGCAGTTCTCTGTGGAGTGAAAAAACCCTTTTTGTTCTGAATTTGGCTTCCTCTTTTAGGTTACAGGAAGATAAAATCACAGATACTCAGGGAAAGTAATTTGTCATTCTTCTCCTCCTTCATCCACACTCTTTTTTAACACTTGACCTCTTCCCACAATGCACAACTCATTCTTCAGCATCTCCCCACCCACTCCTGCTCTTACTCTGCTCCAGGAAAGGGCTCAGATCACGCTAAGGCACTCTGAAGGACAAACCCAAGTGTAGTCAAGAGAAATGAAGTTCTCCAGCTGCTGTCAACTGTTCTCCTCAGTTTTGGCACTGCACCAGTGTTGACTTTGAAATATAGATAAAGCTTTGTTTCCTTTTGATGTGTCTCTATTTCTTCAATGTCAGCACTGGCAGATGCATGCTCTGCTTAGTCCCCTGCTGATTTGGGGTCCTGTCACCATATTCACTCACATGGATTGCACCTAACAGTTCACAGTGCATCTCTTCACCAAAGGACAGATGTTGCCACGAGCTTTGTCCCTCTCCTACACCTTTTCCTGCATGGGGAGTTATAAAATTCCTGATAAATTGAGCAGGCCATCTCCTCCTGTCCTCAGTGCTTGTAGTGTCAGCTCCAAGTGCACATTGCAAGGTGGCAGGTATTCCAAGAGCTTTTACTCCTTTGCAAGGACTGTGTTTAATGATCAGACAGCAAAATCCCTGCTCTTACTTGGCTTTTTGTGGGCCAAGAACAATCTGTCCCTAAGTCCTCTCCTGTGTTTACAGTTTGATAAGATAGGATATTAGATGGTCAAAAAAGGCAGTTTCCAATGTGTTCGTGTTTCCAAATAGCTGGCACATGGTGAGTCCTCTGCCAAAGTGTGCCTACTAGCCCGTTAACAAAATGAATCATGAATATGAGTGACTTGAGAATCAAATATTTATGGTGGATCTGAAACAAGAATGTCCAGGCCTGCTGCCATGCAGAAAAAAATCTGTAAAGCCATTTTTGTTGTTTTGTTTTTTTATGTTTTCATGACTGGAAGCCCAACAACATACAGTAATTTACCGTCTGGGATTTGGCACAAGATCATGAACACCATGAAGGTTTCTTCATAGTTTCATTAGCAGCAGTAGCAGCAGGAATGCTGCAGAGTGAGTGGTTTCCTTCTTCTCAGCATGCCTGCTATTTAGTGCCCATAAAACTCTCAAAAAACTGCAAGGAGATAAACCTAAGACACAATGTTGCTTCCTCCTACCCTTCTATTTTTCAGGCTGGGCAGGAATCTTGTGGTATTTTCTTTGGAAATACTGAGAGAAAAGTGTTTTCAGAGGGATTTCCATCAGCCTCACAAGGACAGGAACATTGCTCTGGCTATTTATCAACAGAGAAAATAAATCCTAATATCTATGCCAGTCAAAGCACTTGGCATGGGTCTACATTAATCCGAGAATCTGTGTTTGAGGGGGATGGAACTGACACCAGATGGATTTGCTCACCATTAGCACTTGTTTGCTATTCTTGATAACACAAAGAAGGCAGGGGTTACGTACATAAAAAGTCTAAATTGCTGTTCATTTGGACTACATGAGCTTCCCTCTTTCATTCAGCAAAATGGGATTTCTTTTGCTGCTTCTCTGCTCCCTGGCAGAGCGTCAGGGTGGATGATAGGCCTTGGCCATGTAGAAAGGCACTGGCCCTGCAAGAGGCTGTGTGGACTCTGCCCTTCCTCCCACCTCCAGCAGGCTGGGAATCCTGCACCATCACGGACTTTCCCATTGCAGCAGAAAACAAAACAGAAGACTCAATCTTCTGCCCACTCTGTGTCTCATGCAGGAGGCTGATGGCAATAGAAACATACTGATGGACATAAAGCTGTTAATTGGAAACAGAAAAGTAGGACAACTGGAAAATGCTCTACCACAATGAAGAAATTTGGGAATTGTTTACTGTATTCTTTTGCTGCACGATCCTGTGGTAGCTTGGAAATACATGAAACAAACAGAAGCTTGTCTTCTTGCCTCCTTTGGAAGGTTTAGGATGTATTCTCATTCTACCCGTGGCTCCAGGGCTAGGGAAGGCATTTGCAAATGGCTTGTGTCATTTTAACAGGTGACTTACTTTCCACAAGATTTACTTAGAGGAAAGCCTTGAGAAATACAGCCTTTGAATACGATAATACTAGAGGAAAATCTACTTCCTACAAAGAATTTATAGCTTTCCAAATGGCCTCAATTTAAAAGAAATGAGAAAGGAATATGGTCTATTGGCTACACCATGAAATTAATGCCAAGGAAATCCTTTCAATAAGGGTCTATATATCTTTCAGTTAGCTTGGGCCCAGCTTTCTGTCAATGCTGTCTATATGCCAGCATCCTGTGAAGATTTCAAGACATATAACACTGAAAACTTGAAGGAAGTTTTGGAGTCAGAGTACGTGCTTGTCATCTTTGCCTGTCAATGCATCTAATCTGAGAGTCCTTGTGTTTTAGTTAGCAATAGCTTTTCTGGTGTCTAATAAGGTAACAGCTTCAAGTAAAACCTTTCCAGCTGTTGAAGTGCTCTCACTGTCTATTACCATCTGTGGATTTTCTGGTGTTCAAAAGCAGCTGAGTTTCTACGGTATCATTTACCTCAGTGGAAGTGCTAATAGTTTTGGGGGATTGGCTTTAGTTTTGCTTTGTTTTGTTTTGTTTTTGTTTGGTTTTAGTTTTCCTGGTGGGCTTCAAGCTTTTAGGACCCTCACTGAAATATTTTGACCTTGAAACCTCTATTGATCTCCTGAGTAAGTCTGGAGAATAAAAAAAGGATAGAAGAAGAATAAAGGCATGTGATTTATAAGTACACAATCACATAAGCCTCATTTCCTTAAGAAAAAAGACTCAAAAATGCTATGTTTATACGTGGTATTCCATAGTTGGCAATAAACTTTCAGCTTCTTGTAATGGCAAAATTGATACATTTTAAATTTATTTGAAGACTCCTTCCATCTGTTGTTCTTTCCCAAATATTTTTTATTATTTCATTTCATCCAAAAAACACCCCCACAACTAATCAGTTCAATATCCACATCGATACCTTTTTCTAAGAACATCTTAGGAAATTAAATTTAAAATTCTTCTTCTGGTCTTTGACTTTTCCAAACTTTCTTTCACCAGCAAAAATCCATTGCTAAAAAGAAATTATCCTAGGCATAGGCCATGCCAGAAACTAAGTGAAATATACCTTCTCATCAAGAAAGCATCCAGAATATGTCAATTCCACCAGGACTAAGATGGTCATATGACATTTGGATAAAGCAGACTTTTCAGAGACTGGAGATCTAGAAAATATAAATCCATTTAGTTTCCATGGATGAACCCATCTGCATGACAGCAGTTCTTGTTCTCCAGGGTCAGTCCCCAAAGACACCAGACTGCAACACTCTGTATCCTGTTTTATAATAACACTGTGTGAAATTGACTTTGTGAGATTAAAGAAGTCTTAATCCTTCCAACTACAGATAAGTGAAGGTGGTATGCACAGGTACTAAATTCCTTTGTGTGTTTTTTAGCTGTTGTTTTTGTTGCTGGCATCTGTTGCTCTAAAACAGCAGCACTTGGCTTGCAGGCCTAGAAACAGCTGCTCTCACACCTCTCCCCTTCCCAGGAGAGGCAGCAACTTTAGTCTGTTCCTGCTGGTAAGGTCAGAAAGCAGCAGAGATGGGATCCCGCCGCACTGTGAGGAGCAAGGGTCTAGTTCAGCAGCAAGGGAAGCTCTTGGAAATGAAGAGGTCAGATATTATTGCTCAGGTGATGAGAAATGTTCTGCCTTGTCTGTGTGAGGCACAGGCGTCTGACGTCAGCTGGGTTTTGATTCTTCTCCCACTGTGCTCTGTAAGTGCAGGTAGCTGGAGTGTGACTCATGCCTGTAACAGGAAAAGTCCTGTCTGTTACTGGAAGTTCAATTATTTCTAGGCTGCGGCATAGAAGCTGTTTAACAGAGAGAAGATGTGAAGTAGATTGTAGTGAATAGAGCTACAGCAACTTTGTATGAGTTGAAATTTTACTCCTTAAGAAAACCAAAGTGGTGCAAAACCGTAATTCCAGCTGCTGGAAAGAGAAGAGACAGAGGCGCATTGTCTGTTCTTCTTCCACAGAAGTCCCTGACGCAGACTTACAGCATTTCTTGGGAGTGAGCAAAGTAACTCGGCAGTTCTGGATGTATTAGTCAGTGGTTCAAAAATCCAGCAGAAGAGCTCGCCATTTGTTTGTTAATTCTTGAATTCAATAGATTTTCACACAGAAGTTCTGAGCAGCACACTCAAAGCACTGAGGGAATAACATAGTTCTTACCAGGACTCTAAATCTGGAGACAAAAATTTGTTTTAAATGGTATTTTGTATTAGCAAGGGAAAAAAAGTGTTTCTGGTCTGAAATTTTATATGGCAACTTTCACCTCAAGGTAATGAAAACAAGCTGCGCTACAAACTTTTCAAAACTGGGGTTTATGGAAAAGCTGACAAATCCTTTACTGGAGTGATGTGGCTGGGAGGACTTTAAAAGATTCCCGTGGAGCATTATTGATCACGATCACACACTCCCGAGCACTGACACCGGAGACTGCAGGCAGAAGTCCCAGTGTTTTCAATTACCGTGCCGCCCCGGCGGCACGTCCGGCCGATGGGGCCGTGTCAGCGCCTGGTCATCTGCTGGGTGGGGCCCCAGGAGCAGCCCGAGGTTGGGGTGCTTCCCACCCGGCTCTCCAGACACGTAATGTCACACGCACCCCCGGCTGGGCCAGCAGCCCTGAGCCCCGTCACGTCTAGCAAAGTCTCTTTACACCACCCTCCAGGGGAAGGAGGTTTTTTCAGGAGAGTGAGAGGAAAGGGGAAAAGAAAAACACACAAGTTTTGGGTTTCTTCCTCTTTTCCCTGGAATTAAACATCACACATAGATCACGTAAAAGCAACTGGCTTTTAGTGGGAGAATATGGCTTCACTTCTCAGCCTCTTCCCTTTGGGTTTGAAAGTGAAGCCATGTGATGACGACGGAAGCACCAGCAAAAGCTGGTGATTGGACCTCAGGAAATTCACAGTGGTGTTTTTGTGCTTCTAAATGAGCAGCACTGCTGCTTGTAAAGAACTGAGGTAAAATACTGGCCCCACTGAAGTCCTTGGCAAGCCTCCTACTGCCTTCAGTGGGGCCAAGATTTTACCGAATCCTGTAAGCCATTAGGCTTTTGAGTTTTTACTGGGTACACTCCTGCACAGACAGACTACTCTTGTAAGCAAGGATTAGCTAGATTGGCTCAGATACTACACAATTTAAAACTTAAACGAAAGCAATTCTGTAGTGAAATTAAGGGACTGTAAAAGGAATTTGGCTTTAGACAACTTGCTTCTGTTTGGATTTGGATTATGCTGCAATCTCCTTGTCTGTTTTTAGAGCACATGTTCCTGCCAGCATAAATAATCTATTTTCCTTAGTGCAAGTGAAAGGCTCTGATGGCTCAGAGGTGTAGTCTGGTATCCAGTACTGCTCTGGATTTCTTCTTTGGTTTAGGAATCAGGCTACAAATAGTCAGAGACTGAAAGCTGCTCCTTAACATTTATGTGCTGTCAACAGCAGATTCATTGACACGTGGGCCAACACACTCTTTCTTTCCTGTCGCTCTTCTACCAGTCTTTTCTGTATTTTTTCCTGATCCTCTGAGTTAATTCAAAAGCCTTTCTTTGCTCATGCAGTCCCTCCCAGCCCAATCTAAGCATTCATTTACACTTGGCCTGATTGTGTTTTCATTGGCAATATTAATTTTATCCTGTCCAGCAGCATATTAATGAAGCGCTTTCTTGAACTTTTCAGGTTCCCTCAACTACCTCTATTTCCCCCACGTACTCCAAAGTAAATAAATCAGGACTTTAGATAGTGAACATCACATAAATCATTTCACCTCAGGCCACAGTATCATGTGCAGGTTAAGCTTATAAGAGATAGAGGTTGAAGGTGAAGACTACAGAGAAAGTTGTGGAGGAGGAGTATGCAGGGGTAGCAATCCCTCCAGAGAAGTCCATAAAAGATCCAGCAGTAACTTTAGGAGAGACTGTGCATGGGGAAGCCCAGCTCTTACTGGCATATGCTGCTGCCCTGGGGGAATGTGTGCTGCAGCCTGCCAAGGCATGGCTCCACTTGTGCTCTCCAAGCAGCTACACTCTGAAGCTTAACTTGTTTCCTCTGAAGGCATCTTCTCCTCCATTCTGTCAAAAATGACGGTTTTTCCCTTTTCCCCCTCCCACCCTTCCTCAGCATTTGAGGGGCTACATTTTCCTCTTATAGAAACTCTGCTTGTCCTTGGCTTACATCCCGAGTGGTAAAGCCGTAAAGCATTCCTGGACTTCCCTGAGCCTGTGTACATGGGAAGCCTGAGGCAGGTCCAGCAGGCACTTGTCTGACGTGGCATAAAGGATGCAGTGCTGCTTGGGGGCTGCTTGGGGGCTGCCTGGGCGCTGAGGATTACTACAACTGTATAAGACACCTCACAGCTGAGCCTCCACAGCCTGTGACAATCAAAGAACCTGATGGTGTCACACAGAGTGTGGCAGAGTGCTTCCTCACAGAGTGCTGGCAACTGTATTCTGCTTAATTTAAACAGTCACTTTTAAGTGGAAAGAGATCTCTCGAGAGGGGTCTCTGATACAAAACTTTGCTCAAAAGCTGGATGAAAAGAACATTTTCGTGGTAAAATTAAGGGATTATAAAAGGTAAAGCCTACTGTAATGGGAAAGGACCATCAGCTATTCCATCCATGTTAAATATACATAAATTAGGGATTTCATTTGCAATATCCCAGAAGTTGCATCTATTTCAGTGCAGGTAAACCTAAATATTTAATTTAGCCTTATCTGAAACAGCCACCTGTCTCCTATAGCATTCCCTATGTTAACTAAAGTGACTAATGGTTGTGCTTAAGTATGACAGAAAGCCCCCTGTGTTGGAAGAGTGGGTTGGGAGAGAGAAAGCTACAAAATATACCTCTGACAGGGTAGCTAGGAAGGATGGGAAAGGTGAGGACCTTCATCCATGGAATTCTTCATGTGTTCAAAAGCTGAGATTTAATCACCACACCATTGTTTTTCTATATATGTGTAAGCTCCTGCTCTCACAACCTAGAGATTGTACACCTTTGTAATTTTGCTGCCATGGAACCTGACTCAGTCAAAAATAAGCTGCGATTTTACAGAGCTGACTTGGTGTAAATGTCAGGTGTTTTTTCTCTGCTAGGATTTTGCAACATAATAATTATTGCATGCTAATTTACAACCTCCCACCTTTAGGCAGTGAAAGAATGTATGGGAAAAAGTATAAAACCAAATAGAGTGATTGCCCTAACATGTACTGCAAAACCCAGAGTGGAATCAATCTACCGAGCATGCAAGATAAACACAACCATTTAAGTGCAAAGCAAGTTTACCTTTTGTGAATGCATTCATGTTTGTCATGCAAGGAAAATTATTTGAGTCTACCTTTCGCAGTGATCGTCAGTATCAGAGAATGTCTGGCCTTTTGTAAGGAAGCTTAAAAAGATATCCAAAGATTTCTGTAGACACAAATATGTAATATGTGCCTCTATATCGTTCACAGCTGCTTCAAGGTTAATTTCAAAATCCTTAGCACTCTGTTCTCCAAACAGTAACTCTCTTCCCAAAGAACCCAGAGCACTTGACATCCAATAAGATCTCACCATATGGCCGTTTGCACCTTGGCGAACCAAGACAAAATACCTCATAATTTGTAGCTTGCACTGTCAGGGATTGGTGTATGAAGACTGAGGAGAATTAGGGGGAGTTCACTCCAGCATTTAAAAGAGGAAGGAAAGAATGCTGCAAGAAATTTGATCCTCTATAATATGTGAAAAAATTTCAGTGGTCTTTTTTTTTTTAAAAAAAAAAGGATTACTACAACTTGGAATGTGTTCACTATGTGCCTTATCTTAATACATTTCCTCATGATGACAATATTTTTCCTAACACTTTCAAATGCAAGGGACAGCTTCAGGAGCTCAGAGAGTGTTGCTGCCATCAATAGACAAGGGACCGGGAAGAAAAGGAATTGTCCCAAACTTCCTCCTTCTCCCCATTTAGTCAAGAGCTTTCCATGACTGCTGTGATGGTCAGCCCCACCATGACAAACAGGGAGAGTGACTGACGAAATGATGCATGTCCTAGCTTACTCCACGGCTGACTGCTCCATTTCCCTTGCATTTCCCACTTGCACCGACTGCTGTACTGCAGCCATATAGATTATATTACAAGTCAAGTTTGGGTTGAATGGAGTGCTGCCATCTCTTGGTTATTTTGGGCAGATCAACTCACATATTTTTTCATTTTCCTGCCACTCAAGAATGGTATGAAGTGACATAGAAAAACAGCTATTCTGGATGAAAAAGTTTAGGCACTTAGGAAGCATAATTGTGGTTTTTATATATTTAAGCATGTAGAACAGAGTACATTTGCTGGTGTATTGGATCTCTGTGTAACTTCTGTTAAGGGTTTTTAACAAAACTATAAACCATGAGCAGTTGGAACAGTTTATATATGATGTGAACACCACAAAGAATGGAAAGTGATGGAGTTGTATAGATAATTGTAGGCAAGAAAGACATTAAAATGAATACATTAAAGAGTACTGGATTAGTAAGAAATGCCTATCTTATACTATGTAATTTCACAGTCATGAGAGGTTTAATTATTTATACTCAAGGTTTGTCAAATAATTTATATGAAAATGCTTTTGCAATTACAAATTATTTTCCTTCCTTTTTCTTTCTGACTGTGACTGGAGCCAAAAGGCTTACTTTAAGTATTTTTGTGATTGAAATCCGGGGCCACCTTCTTCCTGGGCTTTTCCAAGGCTGGAGACAAGAAGTTTATGACCTCCCTTTCTTCATTAGTAGCAGGAGACAGATGTTTGTTTGTTTAGGTTTCTTTTTTTTTTTTTTTTTAATTGAAACATGAGAGAACATAGCTTCTAACTGAACTCAGAATAGAAGACAAACACCAGATATGTTTGCTGCCACAACCCCTCCAACCCAACTCCCCACCGCATTATAAAGAAACAACATATTACAAGGATTTTGAAATAATTAATAATGCAACAACTTATATATGTAAGCAGGGACATATTCTCTATGAATAGATTATAATATTAGGAGAATAGGGGATTAAATTTGTGGTTACTGTTGCTATACCCTGGATTAGGGTGAAAACTCATTGGGGTCACCTACAGCCTTCTCAGGGAAGAGCTATTGGACACTGCCTGTCTCCCTGCTTCTGGCACCGAAGCTGGGGGGCTCTTCAGAGAACCAGAGAGCCCACCATATGGTTTTTGGTTAATGCTAGGGATGGAATTTAAAAACCACTGGCTTTCTCAGTAGTCCTCAACCACCACCATTGCATCTGTACTGAGTCATCCCTCTTCACTTAAGGGCACAAATCCAGTAGCAAGTGCTCGACAGATTATTACCTCAGTGCTGCCATGTGTAGGACAGGAAAACATTGACTCTTGTGCAAGCACAGAGCATTCTGTGTCTGAGACCTGGAAAAGCCTTCTGGCAAGGATGTATGTTCTTGGACGAGCCAACGTCATCTGCTCCTGCTCCTGCTCATTCCTCTGCTGCAGCCTGTCCTGGCTTCCTTGCAGTCCTTTGTAAGGAGCACATGAGTTCTCAGTAATGTCAGGGACTCGAACTGCTTTTGTTCTCATGTTTGTGCCTTCTGAGAGAATAACCTGTCCTAGCTGCCATCAAAGAGTGTTCTCCAACAGATCTGAGTTAAATGAGGGAAATCACGCTTTGTTTTGTCTAAACTATTAAATTCTCATCTGAACAATAAAATATTAGCTAACTGTATGAGCCATTTTCCAGTTTGCGTCCTTATTGTGTTCACCTCTGTCCTTCATGGGCAGGGAGAGCAGAAAGTGCTGCTTGCTCCCTACCCTTCCCACTCCCCTGGGAGCACTGAGGCACTAGTTTTCCTTTAGGACAAAAAGGTGCAAAAATCTCTGTCTAAGTGGGCATGTCACTGGTTGTCTGAGGAGCCTAAGAAGACCAAGTTTCTCATTTAACAGTGAAAGCAGGAACATAAATCTGACTGCTCAGAAGCTGCTCAGCATAGAAATCACAGCTGCAGTATTGCTATAGCTCCCTGAGGCATCTTCCACTCTTATCAGTAACATCATCTCCACAGCTGGTGCAGCTGGTGTGCTTCATGGCAACTTTCCTAACCCTTCTACCTAAAACTTGGTCTCTGAGTCAGCCTAAGGGATACAGTAACTTAAGTTCAGCTCCAAAAGCATGTGTGGTTCACCTTGGCTCTTGCTCATTTTAACGTCCTTGATTCCCCTCTTTCTCCTCAGGCTGGCAATTCTGCGTTTGAAGGTTTCTTCTTCTTCTTTTTTTTNTATGCTTTTAATTTTTTTTTTTTTTTTTTTTTCATTTTAAAGCAATCACTTCTGTCTCTAGCCAAGATTTCTAGCTGTGTGTACAGTGCAGCCAACGACTGAGTGGTCTGATAACTATCTCTTGCTAAAGGAAGATTTTCTAGAAGGGTTATGACTGCATTGTGTTTACGATGTTTGGACACACCATGGTACATTCTCTGAAAAAGTAAACTTTTCTTCTAGCAATCATAGAAGGAATAACAACCAATTAGTGAGCTAAATTGTAGGGTCAGTTCTCATCCACTTGCTTTTCAAACAGCCACTTCCTAAGAAGTTTTATAGATACATATATTGAGAAGTGAATTACGAGTAATGGCCTCAGTGTCTCACACAGTAAAACTCACTGCGGAGCAAGTCCTGTAATGTCAGGCAGACTTCATGAGACAGCTGCAGAAATCCAAGTCAAGCTGTTACATGGTGTTACTTCTGCTACTTTCTCTTAAAATGAATTTTCACTTCTGCAGGTTTTTTTTCACTCTGGGAAGTGCTATGTGCATTTCCACACACACATTGACTGTACATGAGCAAAGAAAGATCGTGTATAATGCCAGAAACTTTGGCAAAGATGAGATGGCAGATCACAAGCTGGCTTAAAGCATCCACTACTGACTGTGGAAAGAGCAGTTCAAGGCATTCCCTCCGAACAAAACTTTATCTCCTCCTTTGGTGGTGCTGACTGCAAACCCTGCTACGGAAGTCTCTGGGTGGCAATTTCCTGGACAGCCCTGAAGGAGTTGAGCTGCACTTGAATCAGAACTTGAGTGTGGGTGGCAGGGTGGAGGAGGGAATGGAGCTACGTGGCATAGCTGCACTTCATAGCTATCTTCATAGCTATTCAGTTACCAAAGAAGTGACAGCCTATAAAAGCGGCAAAGTGATTTCACAGTTCTAATCTGGTTTATCATCATTTTTTCCAAGCACTGCCTAAAAGCAGGCAGGGAAAGGAAATACACATTACTGCTTTGTTCTGGTTCATGACTAACCATGTTCAAAATGTGCAGTATTTTCCAGAAGTGAAGGTTTATGACTTATTATCTTTTCCATAACAGTACAACATTATCTTACAGCTGATATAAAGAGAACTTTTTTATTTTTTTTAATAATGAAGATGCACCTAATCACAGGAAGACATGATTCAGACACACAAAAATACACACAAAAGTTCTTTCTTCCTGTGCAGGAAGTTTACGTTTAGTTATGAAATTCACATTTTTGGCTAAAGCCATAGATAGTTAGAAAAGAAAATCCATTTAATAGGGCAGGGTTGGAATAACATATTCCTGTGTGGTTACATTTGATCTGCACTGTGTGGTCTATCACAGATAAGTGATGAGGTATAGTCAGGTAGGTATGAGTTTTGGCTGAAAACTGGTGCTTATTCGTGATGGAATTTGTTGAGAAATCTTCAGATCTACAGCTTCAGAGACAGACACAATTTGTTTATCCTGCAGCTCACACCCTGATGCTCAGTTTGGCAGCTGTCTTCTTCCTGTCAAAGACAAATATATGAAAACGAGGAAGTGTGTGCTTTCATGAATCAACTGTATTAAAGAGTTGTCAAGCTGAGAGTTATGGCTGGCTCAATCAAGTTGGTATAAGTGGAGCTGTCTGTACTCTCTTATCCAGGCTCATCTTCTGACCCTCTCAGTTTCATCAAAGATAAATTAACTATTCTAGCAATGCAAACACAGTGGATAAAAATGGGTTATCTTAAAGAAGACAAAAAAATATAAATAAAGACAAGCCACGCTTGGCTGTGATCTGGAATAGGACATAACCAGAAACCTTTGGATGTAGCTGTTAACAGAACAGCTCCAGTGCTATTTCAGGATCAGGATGGAGACATCAAGAAGAGACATTTCTAAATCATCTCAGGAGAGCTTTCAATCTCCTCTGTATACTTGGCATGCTGCTACCTCGCAAATGTTTATTAGCTGTTTGTGTCTTAGTCACTTGGAAGTGTCAATATGCTGCTAAATAACTTAATCAGTTTATTTTTGAATAATGTCAATTGATGCTTGAAGATTTGAGTATAGAAAAGTAAGACCTCATCTGAGCAGGATTGAAAAATTATTGCCTGGAAAACACATCTTTGATAGTAAAGGACTCCTTATCAGATAAAATTGTAAGAAAGTCTGTGGCTAGGTGTTGAGAAAGCAACTTAAACTAAAAATAAGGCACAGTTTCTGAAAAGTCAATAAATTTAACTTTTTGAACTACTTACTTAAAGTCAGAGTGAATCATGCAGCCCCTTGACAATTTTAAATTGAGATAGGTGCCAAAAATATGTGCTGTAGTTCTGCCACAGCTTACTGGATTTGATATAAAGTGCCAAGGTAAATTATTCTATGACCTGTATTATGTGAGAGGTCAGACAAGAGCACCCACATGGTCCCCCCACCTTTTTAGAAGTATGAGTGTGCAAAGCATTTGTGAACACTATCATCTTCCCAGAAAGCCTAAGGAAGGTGGCATGACTCTGCAAGACAGTGGATGAAAATGCCACTCAGCTTCTGAACACTGATGTTATATTCAAAAGTGAAGAATAAGGATTCATGCGGTGATCCCCCATTTTAGGTTCACCATAGTCCCAATCAGAGAAATAGAGGACAACTGAAGGCTCCAGCAGCTGATCACAGGTTTGACTGAGTTTAGAAATACCTGTGATGTATCAGCTTTGAGCAACTCAGTGCTGTGACTGGGATGTGGGTTTTTAGGATTTGTATGTTTCATCTTACTCTAACTTAATTGGCTACTAATATTTTAAAAAATGGCCCTCTGGTGTTGCAACCAGAAAGCTGTGCTCATGGTGCTTTGTGACTTTTTTTGGTACTGATGAACACAAACCAGAAGCCTCAAGTGAGCGCAGAGCAATCACACCTCTTGGACAGTGAAGCAGTGAAAAGAAATGAGCAGTGACAGTGGCCTCACTGGTGAGCAGATCCCTATTTATTTCTTCACGATGCACTTAAGGGCATTCAAGAGCCAATTAATACATTATCCTAAATGTAGGAACAATACCAAAAAAATTGGTGTATCTAATCTCTCTTCTCATACTTTTTCCAAAGTGCACAGCCATGTACTCATTTTCCTTAATTTTCATTATTCAAGCTAGCCCTGACTTCAAACCAATGCTTTCTGGGTTATAGTGCTAGACTGATAAAAAGTGATAAATGAGCAATGATGAATGAAACTACAGTGTTAAGAGTTCCCTGTACACTCTGACTGAAGACCTCATCTGTCTTTCAAGGACTGCCATAGGCACAAATGTTATTAACACGAGACAGGAGGTGGTTTCCCATACCATCAAGGAGAAATTAAGAAAAACTTTGCCCAGACATGATGAATTTTGCAAAAATGGCTGCAATTCAACTATGCACACAATTATGGGTGTTTGTATGATCTCAGATTCAGAGGTAGACACTGAGGGCTTTCATAAGAGGGTATTGTGCTGTTTTTAAGCTGGGATATGGAAGGTAAGGTGGAAAGAAACATGAACCTCTCAGAAGTACAGGAACACATACGTCAACAATCAGCTGCATTTACTGTGATGTTGCACCACTAAATGTTAGTGCAAGGCTAAGAGGGAAACTGAAGCTCATTATCCACCTACCCATGTCCATAATTTCACAGGGGCTGGTACGCTGACGATCTTTTGTCCAGTCGTGTTGTGTCCAGCGTCTGTATTCTGCCTGGAATCCTACCGAACACAAACACATATAGGCTCTCACCCGATCTGTGTGACTGTGTTATCTTATTCTCACTGGCAAACAAGGCAACTTTTGAGTTGCTCTAGTCACTTTGGAGTGACTCCAGATATACTGCTTTGTAGCGTTTCCCTGAGTGAGGAAAATCTAATTCCAGTGCCAAAGCATTACATCTCAGGAGTGTCCTGACCTCAGCATGGGTCTGGAAAGGTGAGAAAGGCTGGCAAATGCTAAATAACTGCTAGTCAATAAAGCTTTGGCATCTCAAGCAGCAGAGAACAAGTCTAACTAAATGCTTTGAGGGGAAATGTGCAAGTAAAGCAGACAGGAAGGTTTGTCAGTTTAAGAACTGAATATAATTCAGAGCAATTCCAGAGTCTAACAGACAGGAAGGGCAGCATGCGCAGGCATGAGATTGGCCTGCAGTGATGGATAGGAGGGAAACTCGCTTCCATCAGTGTCTTTTCTCCTACAGTATCACCAGAGTAAGAGGAAAGGGGTGAAAGGTAGGTGTCCATAACACTGCATCCTCAGAGTTAACATTCGGATTTATAACCATCCCTTCCATGGTTTATTTGAAAGGACAAGGAAGACAACACCTTTGGCCCATGTAGAGTAAGGATATGAGGAAGTTTGAGATTTTGTTTAAAATAATTGACCCATTCTATTAATTTCTCCAAGAAGTTTAATTGAAAAGAATTATTACAATATATGATATGATATCTGGTTAGTAGCCCATGAGAAATAGATGACAAATGCTGTTTAACATATGCAGGGGAAAAAGTCTCTTAAATCTTTGACTTAGGAAAAAAATTCTTTCATCACTTAGATGTTGGGAGCTCTGTCTTTGCCAGCTACAGCTACTGCATTCAACACACAGCTAATCACTGATGTTTTTGTTAACCTTTCCTGTGGGTCTTGGCTTTTTTAAAGTCAAATGTTTTTCCCTTTTCTTGAGCACAAGAAACATCCTTTATGTGGGAATTTTATTTAAGAAAAACAAACATTTTGTACCTGCTAACAGTTCACTAAACAATTTCCCCTTACCTTTAATGACATGTAAAACACTTGAATGATTCACTGAGGAGAAAATCAAGATAATGCAGGTAATTTTGTAAACCCAAAGATAAGAAGCTTTTTAACCTCTGTAACAGACAGCATTTAAGCAGTGCTCACTGTCAGTCCTGTGGGAGTTCAGAAGTGTTTGTCATTTTCCCCTATAAAAATTCTGTTTCCACTGTTTTATAATTTCTGCCAAAATAATTACTCTGACCTGGTAAAAATTAGCAGAAGGAGGTATTAAACCAGAAACAGTCACTCGAAATTCAGTTTAAATAACCTTGCTTAGGCTGACTTTAGGGCACAGGAGGTGAAACTGCTTGCAGATTTACAAACACCTTTGGTTTGTTTAACTTCAAAGTAGTTTTGAGTATGCATTTTTCACATTTGGCAAGCACAAACTGGGAAGATAAGGTATCAGTGCAATCACAGAAATGCTATGTTTTAAACAATAGTTCCCATTGGCAATAATTATTATTTTCCAGGGTTCTTCCTTTAAGTCTGAAAATTTCTCTTCATTTTTCTGTGTGCTGCTTGGGAAACACAGGGTTTTTTTAAATTTTCTTTTTAATAAACATGCAAACCCTTAGGATGTCATTATATTACTGGTGGCAGCAGGATCCTCTTTTTGGCAACAACGTGTAAGTTTACAGCTGCATCCAGTGCTCACCAAAGATACCGAAGGGATTTCTACCGACTTCAGTGGACTTCTGCTCAGCCTTGATGTGTCTTTGACATTTGGCATAGAGGACAAGGCATTGATGAAACTGTCCAGACCAAAAATTTAGACACTCCAGTGAAGGTGTGGTTAAGAGGAGAGCAATGTAGTCTTTTTATGTTCGTGTCTATGGGGGTGTTCGTCCTTTTCTTAAAAGCAACTTGTTACTAACATTTAAAAAGCACTTTAAATGTAACATTTAAAAAGCAAAATATAACTGGGGAAATACAAATTTCTGCAATCCTGAGTCTCAGCCATAAGTGTAACTGTAATTTGTTTACAGAGATTGGATTCCTCCCCAGGCCAGTGCAAAGCATCTGTGTTTGACCAGTTTCTAAAGGTTCACGTGGAAAATCAGCCATGCACAGGTCTTTTGAACTTGCTCTGAAGGATCACTATTTCTGTGGAAGACCTTTTGATCTGCATACTTGTTTCTTACACAGTCTTTTGATTCTTTTAATGTGTTTTACTTGTTGCATACATGATCCTTTTAGACAATATTACCATGTTAAACACTCTGCCTGGTGCAGAAGTTGGACAAGTAGAGAACCTCCCACAACATTAAGAACACTCCTCAAGAAAACTGGAAGCAACGAGTTGCCTCTAACAGATGGAGAAGTTACATTCCTACAGAAGAAGTTACATCAGAAAGCTCTAGGGAATGCTGGCATAAATGACATTATATGGATGATAACACTTACTGGCTATTTTGTTGCCCAAAGTTCTAGAATTCTCACTTTTTTTTTTTTTCTCCATCATGTGAGATAGCTGCTGAAATATCCACTTATTCATGCTGTGATCATACATGCTTCTCACTCTTAGGCAGGAAGGGCAGTGACTCCTTACCAGTATAGAAGCTACTACAGCAAAGATGAGTGCAAATTTATATCATCCTTGAGCTTCCCTAGAAGCTCTTCTCTTATTTGAGACAATCAGATCGTTATTCAGCAAACAAAAAGGAAATGCTGGCCAGCTGGAAATACAAAATAAGCCTTCATACATTTTGAGAAAAGAATAGGGGCTTTCAGATAAATTGCTTTTCCTTGCTGGGCCCTCTTTTGCTGTAGTTAATTATGAGTGGCATATACAAGAAAAGGCAAGCCAGTAAGAAAAGTTTACAGGCAACGCTAAGAAAGCGTCCTAATTCCTCTGGGCATTTCAGCATATTGTTGTACACCACTAACCACTGGCTTTCCAAGTGATCTCACCAGGGTACCGACAATGTAGATGTCTTCAATGGATGCTTGTTCAGGCCTAACAATTACAGTTTAAAGAGCAGTTGCCTATGCATTGTATCAGTTAAAATTAAGACATGCATTTTGTTCCCATAAGGGATTTGACTGTGGGGTTTCTTCTGCTGAGGAATGTATAACACAGAGTCCCTATGAACAATGGGAACCTGCCATCAAGACATAAGTTTCAGGATTGCTAATGTAGACAAAAGACAAAAGAGTGTCTTTTGATGTCACAAAGGTCATGAAGCAGCAGAAAACAACATGCATACAATGAATGACCAAAATATGCAAGCCTGCTGAGAATAACTATTAATTTAAATTAATTTATTTCTTGCTCTCAGGGAAATTAGAATAAGTTAATTGCATATGGAATTCTTTACAATATAGACATGTCTTTGCTTTGGGGAGTGAGCACAGAAATAGAGCAGCAAAATATTTCCTTGAACTGCTGCTTTCTACAAAATAAAATGGAGCACAAAAGAGGCAGCTCAGTGGAAAACTCTGCCTGCTCAGAGGTAGCTTCTGTTAATGAATGAGCCCTATTTCCATCAGTCATCCTGGTGAAGGCAAGGGTAGAGTTAGGATGGATTATCCTGCACATAGTTATGACCCTCTTTGTGTGTTAGGTGCTTACTCTTGGCTGAGCACATTCTGTAGTCCAAGGAGAGGCAAAGAGGAAAGCCAGCATCTTCAGAGCATGACTCATTCCATGCATTTTGGGTGCATTCTTCACACCCTTACACTAACAGCTGTCTTGGAACACACCTGGTTCTTAGATAACTAATCTGACATCCACAGGAAAATGGGGACAGCTCCTCTGAAGGTGCCTGGGTTTTGTTTCTTTTTTCAGTAATTCCAAGGTCTAACCCAGCGATGTTGTGAGGGTGCATGAAAGGATCCAAACAAGCCATCACTCATATTTTTTTACCAAACATCCCAGTATAAATGTTTTTTGGCTGTTTAAAGCAGAGCAGTTTTGGAAGGAGAGGGAAATCATAGAGTACATTCTCCTTTTTTTTTAATGCAATGCTAAGTGCTTCCAGTACCAACCTTATCTTGTATACAATACAGGTAATATATAGATGCAAGTTTACTAATCGTTTACTTTTTTCTACTACTAATCATCCATCATAAATGATATGAATATATTGAATTTGCTGAAAGAAAAAAATTAAAATGAAAGAGAGAGAAGAAGACAATCCAAATACATATAACTGAGGTAAGATGTGATGCAACTTAAAATGCTGCAAAATATTATTGGATTTTATACTTGATGCCACAAGTTCCTGGGTATTTTACTGATAAACTATCACTTAGAAGTTATTAAGATGAAAAGCTTGGACTTCTTTTCAACATGATAGTATTAAATGATTCAAAATCCTGATTTTTTTTTTCCACAATAGTTGATTGACAGCAATTAAAGACTGATTACTGGAATTTTGCTGAAAAATCCCAATCTGGCAGAGAGAAAGATATCTTCTGAATTGTTTACAGCTTAAATCTGTCACATTAGGAAACTTTTAAACTGAAAAGAACTACTTGAGAGGCAGAAATATAGCTAATTGAGCAAGTATTTCCCTGATTATTTTCTGTAAAGGCGTATGGTAGGTTAGGCTGTTGTCATCTACATTAACTACTCTGTTAGTGATTTGCAAAGGAGGAATCCAAAGAAATGTGATGGGTCCTTCAGAAACCATCAAATTGTCCTGGGAGCTTGATCCAGTGGAAATGATTAATTGTATATAAATGGAACATTTAAAAAAAACATCAGAAAGCTCTGAACCTAAATAACTTTTATTTTCACTGGGCTAAAGTTGGCAATTACATTATTGTTCTAACCTGAGATGTATCTCACATGTTTTTACCTTGGAGATTTTTTTGCATATACCTCCTTGCATATTTCTATTACTCTCCATTCCTACTATCACTAAAACTGATTTAAGAACTCAATGACCTGAACTCTTTCTGACCTCCAATTCCTTCCTGAAGTTTTTTGCAACAAAGATCAGTGCTACAGTCTTTTACAGCTGTCAAAATCTCTGCACAACCTCAAGAATAGGTGAGAGCATCTCCCAGGCAACAGGCAGCAGTCTGGAAATGCTAATGATGCATATTAGCAAATTCCTATCTCTGTATTTTTCTACCACAGTATGTTTCTTAGATCAGAGATGAGGAATTTAGTATAATCTGGATCTGCTGGCTACAAGTAATTTTGTTTGTAGCTCACCGTCTGGGTTCCCTGGGCTGTGCACTCAAAATGCAGTGCCAGATTCTGAATCCTGTGCATGCCAAGGTATTGTCTTTCCAAGAGGTGTTTCTTCCAGCTGAGTGTCAGTAGGTGCTGACTAATTTTTAATTTAAACTCAAACAGATTAATATATATCTTGTATTATATACAGTTTGCCTTGTTAAGAATAAAAATCAGGTGCATACATCATTTATTAAGTAGAAATTTTGTTAGGCCATCTTTGAGCAGCTAGGAATTTTACCCAACTCTTTTATTTCAAATAGAAGTTGGTTATTGTCTTGAAGCCAGTTTCTTATTCGTTATAGGATTTTTTTCTAATTCTCTTGTTAAGAAACTAAACCCGTAAGAGTAGCCACTCTTACATAGGGGGATGTGTGTGGGGAAGTTGTCCCCTCTGTAGAATAGGTAAGTGAGATATGAAGCTTGGGAAGAAGTGTTGCTGCAGTGGTTGTGGGTGTGAAATTAAGGATTTCAACTGGGAAGAGGTGTCTGGGTTGGAGAAAAAGCACAAAGTTATAACTAGATGATTCCAGCTGTGGAGCAAATAAGGAGTACACTGGGTGTGAGGAAACTGTGCTGCTCAGATATGCAGTTTTGATCAAGCCCTGAAGCACTGAGTTCTTAAAAGGCACCCAGTAAACAAAAGTTTTCTCTGTTCTTACCTTTGGTGTTGTCTGGTGAATATTTTTCTCTCTGCTGCAATTCTGGGATCACTCCTTCTACCTTCACATGCTCAGCCCTGCCTCCTCTGAATCCCAGTGGCTTCTAATCTCCTAATGTGCCTTACTGAACTGGACCATGAGAAACCAACCCCTGGTCTTTAATTCTTAGAGGGTGTGAGTGTGAGGGAGCACAAGACAGCAACATTTAGGAACTTCTGGTCTCTAGAAATCTCATTCTGCCTAAAGTAGCTCACAAAAGTAAATGTGAACAGAAAAGGGTGGCATTTAAGTTTGAGAAGACAAGTTTCTTGATTCTTAGGACGATGTTTTTACTGGATAGTTCTTGTCAAAGGTTGAGGTATTGTCCTGGATCCCATTATTTTCCAAGGACATTTCACCGGTTGCCTCAATAGGAGCAGGAATATTTTGGTGAGGACATCAGAAAGTGCCAAAAAACATTTCCTTGAATGTCTGTCCAGAGTTCTTGAATGATAATATACACATGGTATCATTTCACTTGATACTTTGGAACATTAGCAAAAAGAGAGAATCAAAACCAAAGTCAAAATTCTTTCATATGCACAGTCTAAACTGAAGAGTACATTTTCACTGGGAGGATAGATGGTACAATACATGATCTGGAGAAACTGGACAGAGTGCATATGATTGTGCTAGCTGCTGTTCAGTAATATTTTTCAGTGACTGTTTTCTTGAAATAAACAATGAGGTGTTAGCGGCTTTTTGAATTGATGGACCCCTTTCAGACTGGCACAAAGTTGTGAATAGGATTGTTATAATTTTCTTTGGTGGAAAGACTGTGTAATCTGCACTTAGAACCTCATCTGTAAGAAAATCAGTTAGCTAACACAGAAGATTAAAACCCCTAAATTTGGTGATTTGACATTTTGGACAATGCTCAGAACTAAATTTCTTATGTAAAGTATCTGTGTGAGAAACGACTCTTGAATTATATTCAATAAGATCAAAGGAAGGAGCTAGAATCAAAACAAACACTTGTCTATTTCTTTCCACAATTGTAAGAATCTGTTAGACTTTTATTCCTCTGAGCATCAAATAAGGTTATGTCCTCCTTTTCTCTCAAAGAGATATTGCAAAAGTTGAATCTGAAGCTGAGCTTTAACAAAGCAAAAGCTCTGATCTCTATAAATAAGACTGTCCATGTATGCTGACTAAAATCAATCCAGGGAAAAAGAAGGTGCCAAAGCCACAGCTAATATTCAAGTCAACAGCCCAACATTTTACTGAATCTGTAAGCGCTTGTTAAATGAGAAACAATTATCAATTGTCACCATCAAAAGAAATAAACCATTAAATAAGGCTGTCTACGGAACATGCCTAGCAATGGAATGAGAGCACTGAAGAAAGTTTGGCTGCCTATGAAGGCAAACCTAATGGCATACTGGGTTGCAACCTATTTATTGAAATAACACACTCCATTTGTAGAGTTGATTAAAAAGCCCAATACTTAGGACTAAATGCTTCTCGTTATACAATGCCTTTGAGTACTTCTGATAGCTTTTCTCTCTCATATTAGGCTAATTAAATAAGCACATTCATCTGTCAGGGGTTATTTCCCTCCAGTTTTCTGACTCTGAAAATGGTTCAGGAGGACCTAATTGACATATTTCAAGTTTGCAAGATATTTGAACACTTATTTTACAAACAAATTTTGTAAAGGCATCACTTTTTTTTTGTGTGTGTGTCCCAATTGCAGCTGAATTAATTTGTCTGCTGGGTCATTCTTGCGTGCTATTCACTCACAGAAGTGAATAGCTGGAGTTACAGCTTGCAGGTTACCAGCACTGAAATAATTTAGAACCTTTGTTGCATTATGAACAAATCCAAGCTTGCCAAAGCCTGTTCCTGCTGTTTTTCTCACTTCATTTTGCAGCACAGCTGTTTTAAACTTCCTAAAAGGATTCAAGGCTGATCAGCAGGTATTTATTGGCTTCAGAGAATATGCTAGCAGTACATACTTTTGATGCTTAAGAAAAAAGCAATGTTTGTTATTAAACAGTTTTGGAAAATGTTTTAACTAGATTTGAGAGGGTGACAAATAGCTTCTTTAAGAGAATGAACTTTAAAGGAAGTTTTTTCTGTTTCTTAAAGGAATGCTTCTTTTGAAAAGATCAGATTTATAAACCTCTCAAAGAGCCAGTACACCAAAAAATGCTTTTGTTACTTCATTGGCTACTTGAGATTTCTCTTTTAAGTAGTTCCCAAAAAGAAGACAAGAGGGGAATATGTTTTCTCAAGTGGAACATTTTCACTTTTGAAAGGTGAAGGAAGAAGGAGGATGAAGCACAAAATGTATTGCATTCTGTAAGCCTGATATTCCAAAAAGATTTTCAGGAGCCCCAGCTAAGGAAACATCCTGGAGCACCAGCGCTATGGAGAAGGTGATCAAAGCAAAAGCTGTGTAGTTAGGATGAGGCTTGCTTTCTCTTTTTACCAAACTGTTTCCCATGTCTTTTGCAAAAAGCAACAGTATCTTTGGAGAATCAGTAGAAGTTCCCTTCACCTCTGCTAAGTGTTCAATTCTGTTTTTACTAGCTGGTACTGCCAATTTTCAACTTTTCATGTGGTGAATTTCAAAAAGCCCCTAAACAACAAGAAGAAAATGAAAAGGGTTCAACTATTACTCTCATTACCCTACATACTGAGTTCAAATGTTAAACAATAAAGAGAAATTGTGACATACAAATCCAAATTACATGGGAACTGATTGTCCATCCCAATTAAATCTTTTCACCTGAGTGTGTTCAGTGTTTTTTAATGTTAAGTCCATGTGCTTTTAATGACCTATGCCTTCTATTTGTACGAAGAGAATACATTTTCCTTTTATCTTCCTCAGATTTTTTTTCCACACTCAGCATTTTATCAAGTTACTCTTTTCACATATGTAAGTGACAGGCCTTAATTACACTGGTTTTCATAAGACCAGCAATACGTAATAGAAACTATAAAAACTCATGGGGTCTAATACATGCTTAGTTGGCATGAATAAAGCAGAAAATAAGCTACTCTAGGACCAATGGGTAAATGATTTTCATACAGCATTGGGAATAGATGAAAATTGTAGAACCATTTAGGCTGGAAAAAACCCCTAAGGTCATTGAGTCCAATTGTTCCTCACTGCCAAGCCCATCACTAAACCATGTCCCTAAGCACGACCTCTGCACCACCTTCAGCAATGGTGATTCAACCACTTCCCTGGGCAGCCTATTCCAATGCTTGCAGCCCTTTCTGTGAAGAATTTTTTTTTTTCTAATATCCAATCCAAGGACATTCTCCCTTGTCCTATTACTTGTTACTTGGGAGAAGAGAATGGCCCCTACCTCATTGCAGCCTCCTTTCAGGTAGCTGTGAGAGCAATAAGGTCCCCCCCGAGCCTTCTTTTCTCCAGGCTAAACAACCTCAGTTGCCTCAGTCACTCCTCACAAGACTTGTGCTCCAGACCCTTCACCAGCTCCTCAGAACATGCCCAAGCATCTCAACGTCTTTCTTGTAGTGAGGCACCCAAAACTGGACGCAGGACTTGAGGTGCAGCCTCACCAGTACCAATTACAGGGGTATGACCACTGCCCTGGTCCTGCTGGCTCCACCACCTCTGACAGAGGCCAGGATGTCATTGGCCTTGGCCACCTGGGCACACTGGCTCATGTTCACCTGTGTTGACCAGCACCCCCAGGTCCCTTCCTGCTGGGCAGCTTTCCAGCCACTCTGCCCCAGCCTGTAGCGCTGCAGGAGGTTGTGTGTTGGTTTGTAGGGCCAAGTTTTGGTAGCAGCAGGGGCTACAGGGGTGGATTCTGTGAGAATCTGCTACACACTTCCCTCCATGCCTGGCAGAGCCAATCCCTGGCAGCTGCCAGGATAGACACGCCTCTGGTCAAGGCTGTGCCAATTAGAAATGGTGATAACCTATTTAAGAAAAAGAAAAAACAAGTTACTACACAGATGTAATTGTGCTCAGAGAAAGGCAGAGGGAGAATATGTAAGAGGAACAGCCCTGCAGACACCCAGGTCAGTGCAGCAGGAGGAGGAGGAGGCCGAGAAGGTGCTTCAGGCACCAGAGCTGAGATTCCCCAACAGCCTGTGGTGCAGACTATGGTCAGTCAGGCTGCAGCCTGTGAAGGAGCACGGGGATGCAGAGATCCACCTGTAGCCTGTGGAGAAAACCCATGCTGGAGCAGGTGGGTGCTTGAGAGAAGGCTGTGACCCCATGGTCTCCAGCCATCATATCACCCACCACTCCTCCTTTGTTCACAAACACCAGGTCCAGCAGGGCACTTCCCCCAGTTGGCTCACTCACCAGCTGTGCCAAGAAGTTATCTTCCACACACTCCAGAAACCTCCTAGACTGTTTATTAATCGAGCCTTACAGCAGTCTCTGAAATATAAACCGTGGCTCTTTCCAAGGAATACTGCAGTCAAACTTAAATGACACGCTTGAAGGCACTGTGTACTCTCAAACATGGAGAGAGTATGGGGAAAGAACAATTCAGACCTGGTACAATCCTCCTGGGTGTACACATGTTACACCCCACTCCTTGGAGCTTTTCATCTTATCCTGGGAAAGCCCTGAGTAGTCCCTGTGAGATGTCTGTCTTGGCAGGAAGAGAGGGCAGTGTAATTCCTGAGTTCTCATTACTAAGATGCTGCAATATTTTCTCTTTTCCATCCTAAAGAGAAGTAAAAGAAGCACAGCATTTCATTAAACATGTAGAAAAGTGGTAAAAAAAGAAACCTGATATTTAGTCCTCTGCTTTAAACCATGTGAAGAAGGTTCAGCGTCACCTGGGTTTATTTTCGAGAGAAAAATTGTGCTGCAGCACTGGGAAGGAAACATACATGTGCTTGTCTCCTAGTTATGAGAGACAGAATGGGGGAATGGACACAAATAAAATATATTCTAATTTCTTGTTCTTAAAACATCTTGCTAGCATACTTACGGCTCATTAACATATTTCTGACTATAAGTTTCCATTGGAATCTGTGGAACGTCTCTGGTTTCTTCAAATCCAAAATGTTTAATGTCACAATTACTGCTTCATAGTAAGTTCATTACACAGTGATAGCTGAAATAATTTCTCCTTNGAATATTTTTTCTTTTTTTTTTTTTTTTTTTTTTTTTTTTTTTTTTTTTTTTTTTTTTCCCTAAATGATGAGAATGATGAGTCACATATGTTTATATAGCTCCAGGCAAAAACAAGAACTTAAATGAAAAACCCAGCCCCAAACCCTCTTCTCTCCTGGTTAAAACTGCTCAGTCTCAGTAAGCCAGATGGTAGAGCGGAGTTCTTACCACCGTTTTAGAGGAAATTTGTGCAAGAATATATTTTTTTCTAGCCATATGAAGAAATGTATCTAGTGTGAAATTAAATGCAATTATATACTGTCTGTGAAACACTTAAACATGAAATAATTGCTTTTGTATGGAGTAGTTTAACTTCAAATGCAAAGGGGATCAAAATATACTTTCCTGATTGAATTCCCCACTTTTTTTTTTCACAATATTCAGTATCATGAATCAATCTTCCTCAACATAAGAATGTAAATCTTAAATTTAAATTATATGTATGAAAGTTTTTCTCCCTCAACCCAGTTACATTTTTTACCCTTCCTTGTACATTTCTTTGGGCTTTTAGAGAGAAAGCAAGAAACAGACTTCCAGTTCTCAGCTTTAATTTATTAATGGTCAGTTTTCTTCTATTTATTCCTGTGCCAGCATTGTTTTTCCCTCTTTACTGTTGAGCTGTTCATATTTTATGAGGAAGAGTCATGCCCCTTTTTAACCTTCTTTTTTTTATGTTATATAAACCATGTCTTTTTCATGTGATAGGTTTACTCTTTCCTTACGTATCCTGAACTACAAACGCCTTTATTATGTTTATTTTAAAAATGTTTTCTGAGAAACATAGCATTTATAGGTTTTTTTTCAAACTTTAAGTGCACTGGGAATGGAGTAATTGTTTTCCTCCTAAATATTCCTACCTGCTAATATCTTACCTACTGTTGTGCAAGAGTTTGGGAAATTGTGAAACAATGATTCATCCAGATGCTCCCAGATATTCCTAATCTGATTAAATTAAAGATTATCACACATCTTACTAGGCTTTGTTGTCCTCCCTTTACCTTTTACCCCAGTAGCTGTAGAAATGTTATTATATGAGCTCAAATTCACTGCCTAAAGAGTATTAAAAAAATTCAGCAGAGAAACTCAGTCTCTCCACATTCTTCAGGGAGCTCTCGATCAGACTCTTTGAGCACAGTTAAACTATAAATTAATGCTCTTAATTATTGCCTTGAATGGATCATATAGGTTACAGTACCCAGAGTATGAAATATTGCTCAAAATTAGATTGGCCAATATAAGCACACATGGTGAAGCAACTACACTGTATGGCTTACTAACAGTTCAAGAGAGATTTCAAAATATTCAAATAGCTATCAAATAGATTACTTACTTCATGCTGATTTTTGTTACAATGATATACATGGGTTTTTTTCTCTTATTTTTTAATTTTAAATTGTCTGTCATTCACTTCAATCTAATTCTTGGCTTTAGAGAAATGCTCAGAACTTAAAAGAAACTATAACAGCTATTTACTCAAAGATATATATGTATTTTGAGCATGATTATCCAAAAAAGTTATTTCAGAAATTTTAAAAACTACCCCAAACCCTTCTGTAAATAAGTCAAGGCTTTCTATATTTAGTTTTAACGACTAAAGTACATTTCTCACTCTCATGTCTGAGATCCCATGTGATCTTTTGTCTGATGTTAACTATGACTTATTTCTTATGCTGATAACTCTTGAAATAAGGGTTTTACAAATCCAAAAATCTCTGCTTTAGAGAGACCTAATTTAAAATAGTTTTAAAATTTGTTTAATTCTCTAAGAGACATAAAAGTATTTGTTATTGAACAGAAGAATTAAATGAGTTGGGCTGTTGACTTGAATATTAAAATTAAATTAAAACCTTCAAATAAAGGTTTATTTGAACACAAGGGTTTATGATAGCTACTACAGGTGAATAAGCATAATTAGTCTCATGCTATATTTGAGCACTTAGTCTAAATATTTGTAAATGAAATAATGTGGATATTTTAGCTTTTAAATAGAGAAAACGGGAAATAAGGTTACATTCTCCAATATGTGCAAAAGCAATCTCCAAGAGCACTATGATGGTGAATAACATTAATGCAAGTTAACATTATTTAACAGAATAAGATAAAAAAATGCATATCATGAGGCATTGAAGTCAGGGATGTAGCTTTCAAGTTGGAGTTGAGTTTTAGCGCTTACAGATAAAAATGAGACATTTTAGGGAAAGAAGAATTAGTTATTTTGGGAATAGATCTGTGACATCTGTCCTTTGTCTCGCAACTGTAATATAGAGAAAGCATGTAATCTTGCAATAAAGCTACAGAAGCTACTAAAAGTCTTTCTATCAGAAAGTTTATTTGAAAATTAGTAATAAGGAGAGTTAGGTTTATATTTGTTATTTTTCACTATGCAAACGTATGCTATAGGTGAAAAATATATTATATTTCATATTTTTAATGTGCTGGTTTAAAAGAAGAAATCAAATCGAGGACCAAGTGTTTAATAGGCCTGATTTTATTAGAGCATTTTATCTAATAGTTTACAATAGTTTATGTGACATTATGTGTCAGTAATTGGCACAGTACTTTACAGAAAAAACTTTACATCTGGAATAGGCTGTACTGAGTACCGGAGTTTAATGTCAAGAAAGATGCAATAAAACAGAGAAAACTAAAAAGAGCCTTTCCCCTTCTAATAAATCCAGACAGAGCCCTGATTCTGTTCCACTGACATCAGAGCACTGGACCGATACCAAGTCATTCTAAAAAACGCTTTTAAGAAACATCTCTCTACTCTTTGCAGACACAAGATGTAAGAATACATCGTATAAGAATACATTTTAGAGCAAAAAATCAAATAAATAAGTAATTAAATGTTTTCCCACAAACTAGAATCAGAAGTGCTTACGTTGTTTCTTGATTTATGGGCATGAATTGAAATTTCCTACAACACAAGCCATTGTGTCTAATTTTACAAGCTAATGAGCAGCGTGTGACTGTTTCTTCTATTTCTTAAGGCTATAAAAAGTTTCATTTAAAGTACTTTGTTTATTGCATGTCACATTTCATTCCATATGTGCTTATGCTGGACTGTATCATATCAAGATGACTTCTAACTGCAACACAAAACAGAGCAAGCCAATAGGCTAATATCTACCAACTTCTCCCTTTTTGTGCTTTCCCACGAGATTTAAGTCTATTTGAATTTAATTTCTGTCTGGAGGACACCTTTGGGTGCACTTGGTAAGAGACTTAGGCTATGTCCACGTTCTGCTGGCTGCAACACAAGGGCTGAGAGATTTACCAGCCCTAGTGCTCGTGGGCCCTCTCTGCTGGAACTTGTCAACTTTTCACTTGCAGTGACTTCCTAATCCATTTTAGCCAAATTAGTTAGGTTAGCAAAGACCTGTTGCTTAAACTAATTTGTCTGGTTTTTCTGAAACACTTTATAGAGCTTTCAAAATTGCAGTTCAGGTGAAAATGGTGATTTTCCAAAGGGAAGCAGGGACCTGGCTGCTGCCTCGGGGAGGTAGTGTGCTAATGCAGCGGCTAACTATGGAGAGAGAAGGTATCTTCTATCAATCAAGAGATTGTGAATACCCATTAGGTATATAGAGTTTTAGAAATCCCATCACATTCATATTTACATGAATTAATGCGATTTAAAATTTTGTGTTCAGATGTAAATACTTCCTTCAATGGAAACATGCCAAGATGTTTAAATATTTTGTGAAGAACCATGAAGTTTCCTTGACAGACAAAATAAATTGAATAAAGAGCCATTATCGAGAAGTCTATGCTGTTCTCCTCAGTCCAGAATGTAAGGTGATAGCCCGGTGCAAACATTATTTGTTTTAAAATTTGTCGTTAAACATATACTTTTTATAGCGAAAGATAAAACCCTAGAACACTAGGAGAGTAGCCAATAGGTGCAAAATTTTCCTTAACCATTCTGTTTTTCCTGTTCTGTTATTATTCTGGCTGTTGTAATAGGGGGCGGGGGGTTGCAGCAGGGAAAAGCTTGTCTGGTTTTTTTTAAATAAAGCATATGTAGATGTAAATATTTTTATTACCACAGGCCCTGTTCCTCATTTCACAGTAAGATATTCCGTGTGCATAACTCCTTGGTCATGCCTTTGAAATTGCAATGATTTGACAGCAAAAAACTAGCATGACTCAATCACATTTTAAATCTACCTCTGCTGAATATGGAAGTTATCACCACTGTAAAGGAATTTATATCCCTTGCAGCATACGTTCACTGTTTCACACTGGTAGATGACTTGCCTCACTTTTTTTTTTCTCCCCATAAAATATCTGTGTCAATTTGTAGTTCAAAAGAAACCACACTAATAGGATTCTTTTCAGCTTGTCTTTATTTTTAGTTTTAGACTAACTAGTGCCTCATAACACAGAAAAACGAATTCCAGACACGAGTTTTGTACACACGTTTTTCTTATTTTCCATTCATATTTGCTCTTTCTAGTAATAACCAGTTTTTCTTTCTAGATGTTCATCAGTTCACAGGGGATTTTAAGCTGTTAAAATGGGACAATTCTATGAAAGTTTATGCATAAATAAGTCTACTTTCCTACAAGATCATACTGATCTGCTTGGAGTCATATCCCAAATGTCTGTCACTGTTGTTGTAAAAGTGTTGAGAGCTATGACAGCCATACTTCTGGTGGTGCATTATTACAGTTTTGAAGGATAATTATCCCATAATAAGTGTGCCTCATCAGTAAAGCTGCCATGAACACCTAGAACGATCTTACAAGATCTTTCATGATCTTGCAAAATGCAGGGTCTGGCTTCTAGTTTGTTCCTCCTTTCAAAACAAATTTGGAAAAATAATTTACAAAACTTTCTCTGTCTCTGGCACACCAGTAATATTTTCTTTTGTATCAAAATTCAAGCAATCAGAATTAAATTGGCATTAAAAAAAATTCTCAATACCTCAAGCCAAGCCCAGAATGTGTACTATTTTTACTAGCCTAAAAAGTTCCCTGAGTTTTTCCCATTCCAGCTTCTTTCAAACAAGAACGAAATTGACCAAAAATGTCTAAAAAACTGAGAATCTCAAGCTGTGAGTAGCTGAATAAAGAATTCTTCAAACGAGACGAGTGAACTTAAATGTCATTGAAACATATGGTGAAACAGTTTCCATGATGTGCCTGATTCCAGACCCATTAAAGGGAGCTGTTCCACTGACTTCATTGGGTTTGAATCAGGCCCTATTAAAGGTGATTTAAAAATGGTTTTAAAATCAATGCCAACTACTAGGGCTCCTTTCCAAATGATTGTGATCTGGTTTGTCCAAGACAGTTAATTTATTCTCGGTTGGACGCCCAGTTTCACACAATCAAGTCTTCCCATGAACATTCTGGGTTAGACCTTCAGCTGGCATGTATCAGAACAATTCCATTAAGGTCTATATGTCTGTGACAATTTACATCTGGACCATGCTTTTGGAACCCATGTTCTAAATCTTTGGAGATTTTCTCATCATGTCTCACTGTATTTTTCTTGCTTGGTTTTTAAAGTATCAGTTGAAGCGAAACAGCATGTCCAGGAAAACAGCCTGAAATGAACTCCTTTCTATATGTGAAGAAAGACAATGGTAATTAATTGAGAGTCAATGCACATGGAAAAATTTTTCAGGAGAAATCTGGATGTCAAATTTTCTCCAGTAAAATTCTTTCATGCAAGGGAGATTGTTAAATTTCAGACAGAAACCTTTTTTGTGTATGCATTGACAAAAATATTGACCACTCCCTTCTGGTTTGTTTCACCAGGACAGATCTCTGATGGGATCAGTCAGCAGTGTGTGAACCTCACATAAATATCAGATTGTTGCAATGAGAGATAAAAAACTTGTGTTGCAAAATGCAGCTTTGCTTGCCTGAAGTAGGTGGGTTTCTGTTTTGTTTGGTTTTTTAATACAACATTAATCAAAACATTGTCATACTACAAAAACAATAAACATTCTTTTTCTCTTTTCCAATTTAAAAATATGTCTAGACAAGAAATGAAAGCTGCTCATAACTTTTGGAAGCCAGTTCTTAATTTGTTCTAAGAAGTTGTCTCATAAATACACATCTGTTTCATTCTTTACAAGTTAGGAAGCAGAAGAATAATAAAGAGATCATCAGTTTGAAACCAAACAAAAATTCCTGCAATCTTCTTTAAAGTTCAAGTGTTAAAACTGGCTCAAACAAAAAGAGTGTTGTCGTTGCTTATTACAGATTCCTGTAAAAAGAGAGAAGAGGAAAGGAGACAGTACAGTTATGGGATTTTTCATGTCTGCTGGTGTCACCAGATTGGATGAAGCTTGCCAGAAAACCCCTCCTTCAGTAAGTGCCAGATTTAGAGTTAATTCAACAGGAAGACGCAAGCCTTACAAAATCAACATTCTTCAGATATGCATGATAAATGGCATTCAGCATTAGAAGTTAAAAATATGTTTGCTGAAAATTCACTTAGATACAGGTTTAGAAAACATGTGACCAAATTGTACATTTGACTATCACTCATTCAAAAAGGTGCTGGCCTTTTTTTGATAAATTTATATAAATATATTTTCGTCTCCGACTGATTTAATATGTAAGTTAATTAGATAACTTTTGAGTTTATTATTTACAGACATTAATTTTTATGCCTAGAAAAAATTATTACAGCAATCTCATTTATGTGAATTTTAAACAGAAAAAAAAGTAATGACACTGATAAGAGTTTTCATTAATTTGTTTAAACAATATGGAGAAGTTGCAAGGGTTGGAGTGTGTTTGCACTTAAGTGAATTATTTGCAAGCGAGAAATCACACAGAAAATAACTTTAAACTGTAAGATTACAAAATATTTTTAGATTGAAAACACCTTGCTGAAAAACAAAATAGGGTAGCTGGGAGCCACAGTATATCTAGCTGTCCCCCGTCACTCAGCGCAATGACCCTTCTCATCTCCTCAGAAGGCTGTTTACTCCTAAGCCCACTGCTCCAAGAGATATCTATTTTCCAGTCCACAGGTTAAGAAATGCTGTACCTTGGGTATGTACCTCTGTTTATGATTCTCTTTTATAGAATCTATACAAAGCTCTTCGTGCATTGGTATCCACATATAAAAGGCTGGGCTTACCTTCCGTTTGATGCCATACTTTATGGCATGCTAGTCCTTCAACAAGGGAGATAGGAATTAGTGCAGAAAGTGCAGAGTTCTCACAAATAAAGTAAAAAAAGGGAGTAAGTGGGTTTAGAAAAGGAAGTTTTCTGAATATGGCGGATCTAAGGGGACCCTAATTATCCCATCAACGCTGTGCAAGGAGACATCTCCTCCCAAAGAAAGGGATGGGATGCCTGTGACCCCAGTCGGAAGAGGCCAACAAGAAGCTGTCAGTGCAAATGAGGTAAGGCAGCAGTGCAGACTGACAGTATTGTGGTAGATTATGTTTTCCAAGTAGTCTTCTAATGTGTTAGACATTTTCAGAAGCCCGAATAGGCTTAAGACAAGTGGTATAATTGTTTCTTATTGTGTTTTCCATTCAGTAATTATTTTCCTGGATTGCTTTCCAAACACAGAAACTTTTATTAGAACTATCGTTGCCTGTTTCTACAGGAATGTGACCTAAACCTCCTAAGCTCATCATTGCCAAGCAGGGTATGTTTCAGCAATAGTCTCTTTTTCCTCAATCAAGGAATCACAGTATTTCAATTTATTACTCACTTAGTCTTAAACTAATTGAGTTCTTTTGTTAACTTTCTGCAGACACTGCATACTGAGTCTGACAATACACTTCAACGTGTCCCAACTTACATACTGATCAACACTTCCATTTTAAAGGTGCCTCTGCTGAAGTCACAGCTTGCTGCTAACTCAATCCTCATTATTAAATAGAGTTTTGAAAGAAAGCTCTGGCCAGTAGCCACCTCTCATCTGCAGGTGTTTTTTATGTTTGGAAAAAATTATCTTTTTTACAATTGCTCTCTACACTGTTAAAAATGGTTCTGAGCAGCTAAATGAGGAAAGAAAAATCACAAAACAGTGAAGAGAGAGGAAAAGGCAGAAAAAGATAAGCTCTGGAAACTTTCTGGAAGCAGTTCTGGGAATTTGTGAAGGTGTGTGAGATGGGTAAACAGCTGAAGAAAAACACGTGGGGAGTGGGTTATTTCTTGTTAGTATTTTGGGGTGGAGTTGGTGGTGTTTTTTTCTTTGTTTGTTTGCTTTTTCCTACACCTGCTTTATACCATGAATCTTATTCATGCAGAGGGCACACTGGGGGGAGACATAGAAAACTGTTCCTCCTCACTGCCTGACCTTCCAGAGACCTAGACTGTGACTTCCCAGAGCCCAGATTTGACACGGGTGAAGTAATTTTAGGTGTAGATACCCAATAAATCGATGTGTGTTTAGGAGTTCCACTGTGAGCTGAGATGTCCACACCAGTGCAGCCATTGTCACTCAGACCAGATATTCAACCTGCCAGTTCCTTTATGTACCTGTGAAGCTGCTCCAACAATTATACCTTTCCTTATCCAGCAGTGCAAACACTTGCACCCACACTTGACTTGCTCTTCAACACTACCAGTACACAAGTGGGAGATCTGGCACTCAAACATTGGCTAGATAATCCCCACACATAATACCACATGTTTGCACAGGTGTGGCGTCAGTCAAATCTGTAGCCATATGCACATGAAGGAAGAGTTTTGTACACAAGTAGCTTCAAAGGCCAAGAAAAGGCTTGGATTCAAATACAGTCCTTACTACTTCAGCACTAACATAATTTCATTTACTTACATAAACTTAATTGATGGCATAGCCTGGGAATGGAAAGACATTAAACAATTGCAAAGTATTTTAAAAGATCTTGTAATGCATGTTGGCTAGAAACAGTAATGTGAATTTTGTATTACAAAGCTTTCAGCCTTTTTTCATCTCTCTTTACATTTTGGGACTAAATAAACTCGTGAGTCCATTATATGTACTTATAACAGCCCACTTAAAACAGTGAACAAAATCACTCTGAAACTGAGACAAGTCAAGACACTGCTCACCTCTTACAGATTTACCTAGTATAGACTTTATGATCTCTGGGTACTGTGTATGTTTTCTTCACTCTACCTACTAGCAAGCAATGCTGATTACAATAATAACATTTTTGGTCTACAGATGAGCCTTCTTGAAAGCAAATAATGTGTTTTTAGGGCTGTATATGATCTCAAGTAGAAGATAGTTTTCAAAAAGAATTGCAGTTCCAGTCACATGTCTGCCTTGTTGTAAAACCCAGACCTACCAAACCCAAACTCTACATCTAAACAGCCTTGCATTTCTGTAGCAAATGGAGGTGAGGGTCCAGATGACAATGGAATGCAGATCTTGATATCATAGCATCAGAGTTTTCTTTTATCTGTACTTCAAAAAAGTTTCCCTGCATTTTTGTGAGCAGTCAGCCTGTTCTAGCTTATGTGGAAGGTGTACTTGTGCCAAAAAAAGTAACCCAGAAATACCTTAGCTCGATTCTCCCATTGCTTGTTCAGCTTCAAACATAGCCCCAGCAATTTTGACGAGACACCCCTACTAGAGGGGAAAAATTCCACTCTAAGTGGTCACTTGACACACTTCAGTGGAAAGATGTGTTGTGTGTGTGTTCATTTCACATTCACATGCATGTGCTAGAATCTTTCCCTAGATCCATTAGAGCCAGCGCTGGCTGGATCCAAGACAAATCCAGTGCAGGCCATACGTGCACAGAGAAGGGTAAAAATTGTAGGGATTGGGAAGAAAAGACTAGGGGAGTAGCAAGCTGATTGTTGCTTGCTAGGTACAGTACAGCTCATAAATTTTCAAGAAATCATATGGAATATCCTCAGATATAGAAGTCAGTGCACTTAAATTAAGTGAATGGATAGAGATTGTCATAGAGATTCCTTTAAATAAGAGATACACACACACACAAAAATATCTGCAAGTTGTCTCCAAACTGAGAAAAACCTTTTAAGATAAGGCTCCACATCTTCACAACAAAATAATAATCAAAAATTACCATTCAAGAGAGGACTTGGCACAGAGGAAATGCACCCACGTAAAGAATTAGCTGTTATGTAGAATATAAAAATAAATTTAGAAATTCTTTGTCCACAATAAAAAGAACAATAAAGCACAAGTAAATTCATATATATATCTATATCTCTATATATCTATATATCTATATATCTATATAGATATATATATCTACATATCGATATATAGATATATAGCTATATATAGATATATAGAGATATAGATATATAGATATATATATATATATATAATGGTGTGCTGAGATTAAGGCCAATCTACAGATGGCCACCATGATACTTTGTCTTCAGTTTCAAAATATGTAAACATAACTGGTCCAAGTTTATTTTCAAATAAATAAGCAAAGCTACATCACAAAACATCTATTTTTTACCATCTACCCAAAGGCCAGACTAGCTACTTTCTCTACACAAAGAAGGATTATGACTATCCAGTATAGCTTTGCATGAAAAAAATCAGGTTATGAGGACACAGCCTAATGGTCTGAAGTCCTTCAGCAAGGTCTGGGAATGAAGGTTGAATTTCAATGCAACTGACACCCAAGGGGACTGAAGAAAGCAAATTTAGGTCTTGTAGATTAAAAAGGAAGAATAAAGATCCAGCACATTAATCAGAAGGATGATGGTACCTAGGAAGATATTGAAACATGACATTAAATAATCAATTTGTAAATGCTTAAAGATGAGGGGAAACAGCAGGCTTAAATTTCTCAAGACCAATTCATATTAGATTAGTTTAAAATCCTTCTTTTACAGGGATTGACCCATCAGACTAAGAATTTAAAGACATGAGATAACTTGACTTTAGAAAGACTTTTGAGACTCCTTTTATACAATCTATGAAAAAATTGGAAACATATGGCCTATAATAAATTATTAAAAGATATTTGTAAATATGATATAAGAAAATATTTAAAGATAAACGCCAGTTATTCAAGACATAGTAGAAATATATCCATGTATGTACATGTAAGTACTTGTATGAAAATAGTTTTGTTTGTTAGACCTGGAATAACTTTTGTTTTGCCAAAGTATGCTGTTTTAGTAAACCCAAAATGTTTGTGAAGACAGAATCAGATACTTGTGTCAAAACTAAAGAGGGAGAAGATGAGTATAAAAGAGACTTTGTATAGCTGTATTAGTGTGAGATACAAGATAAAAGAATCAAGTTGGGATATACTTGAGATGATGTGGAAGAAACTGAGATTTTTAATAATCAAACAGACCCAGGATCTGAACAACCAAGCTGCAGGGTAAAAGTTACTGCTAGAAGCATCAAAAAGATGCAACTATTGGATGGGGTTTGGCCTACAATGAAACAAAATGTAGGAGCTTTTAGAAATCACTTAAATTTAAATTATATACTGGTGATCAGTACTTTGGGAAAGTCTCTGCAGAGGAAAAACTCTCATCCTTAGAAAAGAAAAATTTTCTACCATAATTTCTTTCCTCCAGTTGCCTCTGTCTGGTCCCGTTTGTTGAATTTCAAAAAGTATTTGACTCAATGAGATAGGAGAGCCATATTATGTGTCTGAACAACTTGGCAAGGAGTTTGCAGCTAATTGAGATATTTTACTAGCTAAGATGCCCTGGCCTCTTGCCCAGTCATCAGACCCCATGGAATAAGCTGTAATATCATTAATGTTCAGGTTTAACACCAGCTGACCTTTAAACCCCTCTTTCTTTGACAATAAAAAGAATTGCCTGGTCCCCGTACCATGGGAGAGAGACACTTTAATTCTGCTATTTTTCATTTCATCATCTTTTGCCATTAACTGCCCTTTTTTTTTTGCCCCCTACAGATGACTGACCTGTAAGTGGTGATTACATAATTTCTTTAACAACTTCAGTGGATTTCTGGGCTTACTCATTGCCTTCGTGTAGGTTCTTCAGGTGTAACATACATAAAACCCCTGAGATTTATTACCCCTTTTATTTCTTTTCTGGGTCTTAAGTGTGAGTTGGGGTTATGAAAAATCAACCTAATATGCATATACAAATCATGTGTGTGGATCTACTTTCCACCATCTATGGTCATTGTTTCTTTAGTCTTTTTTTTTCCCGTATGTCTGCTGATAATAATTTTTAGCATTTAGTTCTTCCCTTCTGTTATGCTAACTGTGATTCTAATGTGGTCTTCAGAAATTCTGGTTGCAAGGCTGTTAGAAAAAAACTAAGAAAACTACTGGATTCAATACAAACAAAACTCTGAGCTGATTATTTTGGATATTTTTTTTCTTTGTCCTACTGTTTCTATAGCCAGAGATTCTTCTTTGATGATTCTTTCTTTTGACCTAGAAACCCACATTTCTCCATCACATTTAGGTCTGATCAGTGTAAAGAATAATTTTCCTCCTTCCATAGAGAATGTTGCACTAGGGAGTCCAAAGGATCCTTTGTAGTCTAAAGTAGCAGCATAGAGTAGTCATGTTTCTTTGGCTACAGTCAGAATTCATGCTGTACTTGTCCTGCACAATACTTAAAAACCTTCTTGGTCAGCCTGGGTTTAGAAACTTCAGTTGCCTCCAGAGTGACTTCCACAACCTCATTTGCGTTGGCAAACAGGAAATCACTGGTTTTTTTGTTCTGTTTTGTTTTGTGTCCAACTCACTGACTTTTGAATGCTTGTTTCTGAAGAGTAGGTGAGATTGAACACTCAACTTGAGATGGACTTGATACCTTACAGGTAATGTGGATGCAGACTCCCAGATCCTCTCTCAGACATGACTGGCCTGTCCATTTCATTTTTATATAAGCAAGGCTGGTAATACTGCTGTCTTCTCCTTCTGACATGCTCATATAAATAGGAGCAATGATATCTTTAGGGAACCTCCTCTGGAAGACTATGTTGGATGAGCTCCTAGAAGGGATGTGGCAGAGGAGCACGTAGCGTGTAGGTACTGATCAAGCTTTGGTGCTGAGTCTGCAATCTCAGATTGCCAGCACTGGAACGCTGTTGGCATGTGCAGGGGCAAAATCTCTAATGCTAATCTCTTGAGGAACATTAAACAGGGAGGTGACAAAGGTGATTAGGAGCTGCCCACCTATACTTTATGACCCACTCACTGTTATGACTCGCCTGTGTTGCCTGTGGCCCTTGGTTACAAAACACAGGGTAAAACCAGGCTCCCAAGAGAGGGAGTGGTTGCTTGTAGCTGCAGATTCCTTGATATGTACCCTCAGAACAATCACAGGTTATATCAAATGGGTGAAATAGTCAGTGCACTGGAGGGCAGGTGTGCACTTCAGAGGAATGCCAAGCGTGCTGAAGAAACGGACCAGTAGGAATCTCATGAAATTCAACAGTGGGAAATGCAAAGTCCTGCAGCCTGAGAGGAATAACCTGATATGGCAGCAGGTCTGGGAACAGGCAGATTGGAAAGCAGCTTTGCAGAAAAGGCCCTGAGGGTCCTAGTGGACAAGAAGTTGACCATGCCAGCAATGCATCCTTGTGGCAAAGGCACCCAACAGCACGTTGGGCTCCATTAAGATCTTCACCTGCAAATGAAGTGATCCTTCCCCTTTACTGTGCACTTTAAGAGGTATCTGGAATCCTGGGTCCAGTTCTGGCTCTCCAGTACAAAAGTGACATGGACATACTGGATGGAACACTGGATATATGAAGAGACATTGAGAGTTTAGACTGGGGATGAGAAGGCTCTGATGGATCTGATCTATGTGTACGAGTACTTGATGTGGGGTGGTAAAGAAGGTGGAGAAACATTCCTTCCAGTAGTACCAATGAAAGGTAAAGAGGCAGTTGGCACAAATTAAAACACAAGAAATTCCATTTAAACAGATGAGAAAAACTTTTTTACTATACACATTATCAACCATGTGACAGATTGCCAAGAAAGGTTGTGGTGTCTCCATCCTCAGAGTTATTTAAAACTTTACTGGACATGGCCTGAGGAACCTGGTCTAGGTGACCTTCCTCTGAGCAAAGGCTTTCAATAGACTGTCTCCAGAGGGGGTTTACAACCTCAGCCATTCTCTGATTATGCAGTGTTTTTTAGAGCTTCTCAGTGGGAAAAAAAAAAAAAAAATATCCTGCAGAATTATTTTCTGTTTGCTTTCTTGGCTTGTATCAGTAGAAAATATCAATATTGTATACTAAAAGAATTCAAGTTGACTTGTTTAAACATGAAAAGGCTCAATATTCATGTGCAAGAGTTTATTTGTTCTATCTTCAGTCAAGGAAAGAAATATCCATAATTTCAAACATATCCAACACTGTGTTATTTCATAGCCAGAATATACAATTTTTATGAACCAAAGGTTTACTAAAACACCACAGATTTTATCCCTACTGTCTGCACCTAGAATGTAAAGGTGGTACCAAAATTTTGTCAATAACTTAATATGATAACTTAATATGTATGTATTTAAAGCACTCTCACATGTTGTCAGAAAATACAGCTATATGTGTTCCAATAACGACAATGAGAGCTGCATAGCAGTGAGACCAGCAGACATGGAATCACCAGGATTTCTGTTAGCTTCCAAAACAGGGAGATGTTGTAAACATTTCCTACTGGGAACTGCCTCTGGTGTATTCTGACTTCAAACAAAGGAAACTGTACAGGGAAAGTTCTAGCAGGAAGTGGACAGATTTGTGTCACTGAAGAATTTAGTGTTGCATGCATAAATGATATCATTTTAATTCAGGGAAGATTTTCTAGGCACACTAAAATTTATTAGTGTAGATTGTTTCTGTCTTCTTGAGTTCACTAGCATCAGGAACAACTTGCTATGCAACCATTTTCTAGCAGACATTAAAAAGCAAAGAATTTCAGTACCTTCCACTCAGTTTTCCTCTGTGAAATAAAGAACCCTGCTAGGCTCAGTGTCTACCTCTCATTGCCTGTACCTAGTGAAAAGCACCGAAAACTTGGATATATAAAGTAATATTTATTATCTTAATTTTTAGAATGACAAGAGTTGACCTGGTTTCTGCTGAGATTGAATCAGGACTTTCTGAGTTAAAATATAGTAAGATAGTATGGAAAGTGCAGAGTAGCCTTGTGAGGCAGACAGGAATTTTGCTGTTTTAGTGCCTGAACAAGGTACTGCTTTCATAGCACAGCACTTTAGTGGAGATAACTACTAGGTGAGATGACAATGCACAGCAATCCCCACTGCTCCCGGTTCCAGGAGAGCTTCATTGTTCTGGAGTGATGCTGCATACCTTCAGAATGAAATAAAAATAAAAGCTGATGATACACAGATATGCTAAAAGAGCTTGTTTGGGACCACGTAGGAGGGGAAGATTGGGTGTAGTAAGACTTTGCCTGATTATCATTCTGGTGGCAGAACAGTAAGTAGACAAAGGAGTATGGAAAGTAAAGCGGTATCAGATCCTACTGCGGAGAGCAGAACGTTCAATTTTGGCATGAAGAACCTTAGGCATGCTGCAGTCTTCCATTAGAACCACGGAGTTGGAAGTTTTCAAGCTACCTGGAAGCACTCATCTCAAAAGTGAAAGGCGTGTCTTCCACTTCACCTGTTCGAAAGAGACACTGAGCCGTTCTCTGCCTCCCTGACCCCTGTGCAAGATGGCAAGCACTTGCTTGTACCGTGGTGTAACTTTTGCACTCCTTTCAGCTCTTTCACCGTATAAAAATCATCTGCATCAGAAGGGGACAGGCCACAAACCGACCTGATCACAGGGTAGGAAGGTCTAAGGACAAACAGGTTAGATTAGACCTCATGTCTAAATTTAGAGATGAGTGTCCCTAATACTAACAAACTTCTCACCCCCAAAACTGGTACTTCTTGTTAAGAAATATTCTGTCAGAGCTGCCATATTCACTGATTACACTTCTACTGAAATCCACTCAAAATAAGTCTGTGTCCAACAGAAACTAGAAGTAATTAATTTGTTAGGAAATAGAACAAGTTTTCTGTGAGAGTTTGTCTTCTCACTGCTGGCTCATGAAGAATCCCTAAAATCTTGTTATTTTCTAAACAGCATGGCATGGACATTTGAAAAAATATGGTGCTTTGTCAGGTGAATATTATAGGCAAAGATGACTAATTTCACATAATTTTCTTCTACTAGTTAACCAGGAATGTGTACCTTCAGGCACCAGCTTTCTAGGATGGGATAGATATGTACTACTCTCTAATGCCAAGGCATAACTTTAAGGTTTGCCTGAGACAATAAAATCACTGTTCTAAAGGTCGGGAGGTAAAATCTTTATGGGACTGCATCAGCTCCATCTTCCACAACACAAACCTGACATTTGTTAAAGTGATTTCTTAACCCTGAGAGGTTAATGGTTGTAAAAAGAAATACTATTGAAAGTATGTTAGAAGATCACTGAGTTAATCAGTACCGAAAAATGTCAATTAAAACCATGTTCTATGATCCAGTATGCCCTCCAGTATTTGAACTATTTGTTTACATTTTGTGTCTGTCTCAACAATAAAACCTCTTTTCTTCCAATTCCATTTAATGTTGATTTTTATCTTCCTGCCTCTCACCAGGAGCTCAGCATTGTTATCTTTGGTTTCACCGCTCTGCATGAGATATTTAAACAGAAAGCCACAATATTTTTATTGAAACTTTTCATAAAACCAGTAATGAAATGTATTCTGCCCGTAGCAGGTTTTTAGGCCACTGTGCTACATTTCCAGGTAAAGCCCTAAGAGGGCACCAATTGTTGGAATGATTTTTATAGATGTGATATTTATAGAGTCTCTCTATAATTTACTTTTTATTTATGACTAAAAAAGGTACTGTTCAGTGCACTAATCAACAGGAGCTTGGGCCTTAAATGAGTCAGTCAAATTCTTCCACTGTTAGAAGTTACTATTTCTTGTATATTAAAGTATAAATATATTAAACAAAGTTGATAATAATGTCCGAATCATAAGGTAGTCGTAAAAATAACTATTGCATGTTATCATAATAACATGCAGATTTACCAGAATTTCAAAAAATTGTTTCTTTTCAGCTTTCAATCACATAGACAAATAAATACAAAGCAAGGGACTGAGAGTAGAGTATACTTCATCTGTTCTGCATAACTTACCTGTAAATTGCTTGGACCTATATGGGAAATATGATTTTGGATCACTGACTTATCAGGCTGAATCGAGGAAAACGGTCCCACAACAAATAATCTAAGTTTGTATTGTCCAGTCAGAGAACAAACCACTGAACCATTGAACTGTCTGATCTGATTTTAAAGATTAGAATGAAAATATTCCATACTGCTCCAACTGCATGTTTGTGTGTTGCAAGATGAATAGATACACTTTTGGCATCTAAAATTTTTCCACTGATGGCCAAGAGCTTCCCAATGGCATCTTAGCTATTTCAATTTTAAAGTCTTTGTTTGTACTGAACTTTATTCATGCTCAGTCTAACAAATCAGACGAGTCCTCTGCAGGATACATAATTTTGTCTGATCTTTGATAATGTGCATGCAGGAAATGCCCCGTTAGCAAACAATAAAAGAAAGATATTTGGCTGAAGAAGGAACAATAGGGTAGCTGTGGGAAATAATTAGGAAAGCTCTATCAGAGTTGTAAGAGAGTTTATAATATGAATATAAGGAGAAGAATTAATTGGGAGTTTTAACTTGCTATGATATTCTCCTGAAAGTCACATATTCTCAAAGGAGCAAAGATCTGCCTACATCAGTGACATTGGTTTTGTTAGAGGTGTTTTAATCAACATAATCAGTTAAACCTCTCCAGATTTGAGACCTCTAATTGCTATTTCATATTCAAAATTTGATATTAGCCTCTTCTTGTCCATATTTTTCCATTGTTTATCAGAAATACTCTCTATCACAAAGCAATCTGTTCATTCCTAAGTGCCAAAAATAAAAATTAATTTGGAAAGCTAACTTATATCAATGAACAGGACAGAAGTGCAAGGTTCATTTCATTAGAAATGACTTTCAAAAGTATGGACTACCTTGTCTTATGAGATTTATCCATATAAACTGAACTGAACTAATTACTAAGTAAGACTGGAAGTGATTTTCTTGTTATATTAGGATTGTATTGCCTGGTTTCTGAGGCTTTCTTCAGAAAAGAAAAAAAAATATGTTGATCTGTATTAACTACCTTCATAAGCATATGTTAATTTTATATTATTTTTAAAAGGTGTTATGTATATAAATATCACATTAATAGCTAGGAAATACTTTGTACCAGCTCACATGCCCCTGCCAACCAGTGACAACTACAACAAACTGCTTGAACAAATATGGAAAAGAGCTGAACATTTTCTGATTATTTTTTAATTTGCATATTAGAGCATATTCTTCTTTGGACTTCGAGTATACATGGATTTAAACTAATAAGGTGTTTTAAGCTCTCCAATTTGCAAATATTTAAAACACAAGCTTGCCGTTTGCTGCTGTTTTTCTTGTAGATTATGCAAGAGCTAAGAATTAAAAATATAAATGAAAGTTTTGTCTATCAAATTAACCATTTTGGTTTTGCAGTGTCATATTCTTTCTACTTTTTAGAAATTGAGGGTCCCATTTTACAGTGGTCCTTCAAGTTATCTGATTTCTAGAGAAAGGGTATAATTAAAAACATCAGTTAACAAAATAGGCACTCACTACTTACCTGCTCAAGATAATTCTCTGCAATATTTATGAGCAAAATATGTAATAAAATTTAAGTTTTGCTAAAACTGTATTTCCAGTAATATCTTCTGACCTATGAAAATGAGAACATTTTGAAAAGCGTATTTCAGTTGTCATAATTTTCATTGATGCTTAAAAAGAAATATTATAATTTTAGGAGAAAAAAAGGTTCTTAAAGCAATGACACCTTTTTAATTTGACATAATGCATAAAATCATGATAACAATACTGCTAAGTGAGTAAAAACTTTGTTTTTTTCCAGAAGTAACTAATACAAATTTTTTACTAATAAAGGTAACATTTTTAGGATGGGATATATGATGAGATACATGATGAAATACAAGTTAAGATTCCACTACAAACACAAATTTTAAATCCTCCCGACCTCAGTGATATTCTGGTCAAGAGTCACGGTTCGGTTCACTCAGGATGATTTGTAAATCTCTTTGTAGATTGCTCCAGAGGCCGCAGATTCTAATGCAAGACTCTCACCAATTTCCAAGAAAGAGTAATACAAGACTGGTGAAGCTATTCCATCCGTCTTTTCTATCATTCCAGCAAATTAAAAAAAAAAAACTGTCCTGGTTTTGAAGTTGGAGGTAAACTGCATTCAGCTTTATTACTTTTGGAGAGTTTTTAAGCAGTTTAAAATGACAATCAACTTGTGGACCAGTAAGCAATAGATTGTCAGAGCTGAAAACTCTGTTCTTTAAACATGTTTTCTCCTTTTAAACATGTATCTCGACTCTCCCCATCACTAAATAGATGAGGTATTTAATCAATCTCTATGTTATGCATTATCACATATTAAAGAGCTTGTAGTTTGGTGGTTTTGATACCAGAGGTTTATTGCACATCTTGGATCTCTGTGCTAAGTCCTGAATCAGGACACAGGCAGTGAAAACATAAAAGCCTGGTTTCCCACGCTCTGCATAAGCTATTGTTATAAAAACAATTAGTTGGCAACACTAATATCTGGAATAAAATAAGTTGGATTCTTTGAGCACCTGCAGAGATGTGAGGAGAAAGGAGATAGGTTTTTTTTCGTTGTTTGTTTTTTTTAAAAGCCTCATGGAATCCTTCTAATGCTGATGGTTATCCTAATTGTGCAAATGGTCAGCACCAGGAGGCAACTTGCCTTTTTGTCCATGTTGCATTTTAGTGTTCTTCAATGAGAAAAAGAAAGATTGATAAATTCATATTTCAAAAAGATCATTTGCTGAGATGTCTAGCAGGCAAATATAGATAACTAATGCCATCAATTCCAATATACCATGTCATGTGAGGTAGTTTAGAGCTTACTTGTAACAGCTTCCAGCTCATGGCTAGCAAATGTGAATGCCAATTCATTTCATACACTTACTCAAGCAATAATTTTTCATGCTATCTTATCACATTGCCGTTAGCCTCTTTCCACTCGGCATTGCGTGGCTTCCCATTATTCCATTCCCTTCAAGTGATGTGCGCTGCATTTATGTAATGCTTTATCACCATGTATCACCTGGGGCACAGACAAGCAGTAAAATCTTTCACAGAGCATGCAAATTGTGAGTAAAGCTAACTGAGCACTTTCCACAGTGGGTTGCAGGTCTGATAAGAATGTAACACAATAGCAATTTAGGCTACTTGGCAGTGCATGATGGAGTTACTGTGAGTAAGGAAACACTGGTTTTGCATGAGGAAGTTTCTTGTATTATAACAGATAGCTATAATATATAATTCAAGAGCCAAGCCTGTGATATATGATATTTAATAGAGAAAAGGTCCCTCTCACAGAGTGGAGTTACCTATGAAGTATAAAGTGGAGAGAAGCATTCAACATGGTGTCTGCTGATCCACAGCAGGCTCCTCTGCAAGCTATAAAGAAACCATCTGCTTAGAGCAGGGGAACCATGTGCAGCTCAGTAAGATATAAACTTCTAACCAGAATGTTCAAAGCTGTGTTCAGCCACACAACTCCCCATTAATGCTAATCGGAAGTGTATGGTTTTCATATATCCCTTTGAAAATTATATCCCATGAAGTACTTTGAAACAATATATTCCCACAAGAACTGACTCAGAAACCAGTACTTCTGAAGGAAAACTGCAGTTGCCATAATTCTGAATCAGTGCAACTTAAAAAATGTGGACCTTTTGTTCCCAAAAGATCCATGTGGCACATGGCTTAGAAAAGTGCAGTATTTTATGATTTTAAAAGCAATGCTGATGAGATCTTTATTGTTTTAACAACTCTATAAGAACCAATTTTTCAGCATAAGGTAAAGATAAACCATATTGCTGGAATAGGAATGGACTCCTAAAAAAAAAAAGTATTTCATTGCTTAGAATAAATGAGATTTACTCTCTTTAATTGTGACTAGGCAGTTTTTATTTTCTGCAGTTGTGGTAGAGATGGTCATTTATTTGCATGTTGTGAATGTATGAAGTATGTTTATACACATATGTGTTCTAAGAAAGATGTTTCTATATTATTATCTTGAAATTTCTGTAAGTTCTGTCTCCATTATAAAATAAAATAAATTATCCCTACCTATCTAGTGAGACACCAGAAACAATATTTTGTTGTTTGGATAAATAAATCTTTCACCTTAACTATGACTGTGAAGTGGCTGAAAAAGTAAATTTCAAACTTCATATCGTTGCTAGAACTGACTGAAAGGGATTTACGCTGAGATCACAGATCAAGAAGGCAGCAATTTCAAAATCCTTATCTGTATCAAACCTGGTTTGCACAATTCAGAATTGATGGTGCTTGCATGCTAAAGCACTGCAGTAAAATGGGTGCTCTTTGAAGATTTTGCTGTGCTCTGAGCATAGACAAATGTCACTCAGAGGAAACATCCATACTAATCAAATGTGAAGAATAATAAATTCAGTATAAGTGACACAATTTCTCCAATGCTGTGTGAAATATTAAAAAGTGACATCTGTAACCTATCCCTTAACTGCTGTGTCCCTGGTGCATATTGCACCTGCTTGGGTTAAATGAAGTAAAATCTTATCTGCTCTCTGTGAAGGCATTGGGAATGTAAATAACACTGTTTTATTCAATAATTTTATTTGTTCCACTCCCCCTCCACCACCTGGGGATACAAAGGCATGAAAATCACGTGTGAAGTAGGGCACTAAAATTAAGACCTTTGAATTTCCAATTCAAAGTAGATCAAGCCTATTCTCAGATGTTATCCTTACTGCAAAGTATTTCAACAAGAGTTGCCAATTTTCTGAAAAAAAATCCCAGTTTTTCAGGTAGATTTTTTTACAAAAACAATCAAGAGAAGAGTGAGGGTGTTTTTACTGGTGTGAGGAGGAAATGGGAAAAGTGCTTGCCGTTGACAGGAATCTTCAGCATGACAACACCATCTGCATTTCTTCTGTGAAAATTTAACTTCTCTGAATGAATTCAATGAAATGGCTCTGCTTTCTTTCTTTCGAACAAGCAAATAGCATGAGTACATCTGTTTTGTCTGATCACTGACAGCTCATTAAAAAAAAAGCCTATTGCACAGCTTTTACTCAAATGAAGTGAAATCTTTTGTCTAAATACACAGAGCCTTCATGACCTTGTTCCTTGCAACTTTTCCTGCTATTTTTATCCAATCCTAATTTTAAAAGGATAGAAAGAAAATCATCTAGGTTCAGCACAATCAACAGGGAAAACCAGAAACTACAAGGATATCAAAAGCCAACACCATGTCTACAAAAGTGGGAAGTGTTTCCAGTGCCCAAAACGCAGTCTGTGAGCCCCCAAACAGGCCCAGCAATCAAGAGACTACTTAATTATTTCAAACTATAGAGTAGTTTGAAAGATGCTAGGACCTTGAGTACCTCCTTGGGTTACTGATTTTATGCCCTTTGAAGTGGGATTAGAAGCGCAGTGACGGATGAAGAGGAGGAGGTGAGTGTGTGGCAATGGTTGTGTTGCACAATTCCGTTTGTTGCAATGGGACACGTGGCAGTGCAGCCTGTTGCAAATCGGCTGATTGTAACAGGAGGCCAATGTGATGCAACACGAGATGCCGGATTTATAAACAACAAGCATGTAGTTGAAACATTGTTGCTAAGAAAGCATTTACTGTTGTTGTTATCACTATTGTTCAATGCATTTGTACTTGAATTTTCTTCAAAGCCTAATAAAAATTATAACTGGAAAAGAAGGACATGTGTCTTCGCGTGCAATTTGCCTCTAAAGGCAAATTTTGTCTGGCCTGTCTTCTGCATAAAACATATCACATACTGTCTCTGGATTAAAAAGCTACTGTAGTTGTAGAACTAAGTTTTGATATTGTGCAGGAAGGAGAAATGAGAAAATCTCAGTCAGGTGAGTAGAAATAATATCGCTCTGCTTTCCCTAAAAATAGATTACCTTGAGTTTTTAGAAATCTTCCTTCAGCATAAACCAAATTTTCATTGCTGCAAATACATAGACTTTTAGGGAACAGTTCTAGTTGTACACATAAATAAGTGAGATCAGAGTCAGAGCCACTAATTATCCATTGAGCTATTGTTGTTTCAGAATAATGTGCCCTTTGGGAACTGACATAAGACAAAATAATAATTTCTGTGTGAGACTTCCCCTTTCCCAAAGCTTGTACAGAACAAGAATACAGAGCAAGAATACAGAAGTAGGGGATGAGGAGAGAAGATGATAATTCGTATCTCTGTGCTTCTTGCATTTTTTCTTAGCAGCTGAAAAAATGACAAAGGAACCTAAGAAGCTCAAGCAAGTATGAACTTCCTCCCCCAGGACACTCTCTTTAATTTTCCTTTTACCGATAGCTCACTTTCAGCTTAGCAGAGCTTAAATATATGTATATATATAAGTATCAAATTGTTGCAGTAATAGGGGCAATAAACATACTGAATGAATTCAGAGTGAATATTTGCAAAGTCAAAAGGAAAATATACTTCGCTTGTTGGTTTCCACTGTCACCTGAAACAGCAGGTTCTTCACATTTTGGAATGTTTTCTTTGCACTGAACTGATCTGTAAAAAAGATAAAAGAAAAAATCTGCAGAACATTTCAGTCAATATTCAAAAGTTTAGATTCTTATTGTGGAATGGCGATAGGGATAGAATTTTAAAATTATAAGGCATAAAAATCTACAGAATTGAAATAGGTTTCTGCAGGAGTCTTTCCAAAACCAGAGAGAATTTAAAATAATGATCTATAATTACTGAGTTTTATAAACTTTTACAGAACTTTACCTAATGGCAATCATGCTCTAGGACAGAGTACAACATAAAAAGGAATCTGCATTCTCTTTCGTCATTGTCAGATTTTCAAACCAGGGCAACAGAATTGGCTCTCCTTTTTCTTTCTGTGTGTAGCAACAAGGGAAAGGGACAAAGGAAAACAATGTGTTTTCACCCAGCACTCCATAGCCAAAATTGCTGACTCATTTGAGACTAAAAACTCATCACATCCTGAGCTGCAGTCAGACCAGCACTGCCTCTCCAGCTGGCCTTCACAACTCAGCAGTGGAGAGGACAGAGCAGTCAAAATAACATAGCACTCAACCAACCAGACTAAGATTTAAGGAAGGGCAAACATCTAAAAATAGTGCTGGAGTAGTGGGAGAAACACATAGCGTGTGTAAAACTACCCACACTACCTAGTTTGTTGGTCTCGAGTAGTTTCTACCCCATCCCTGGCTGCTCAGTTAACAGGCATGCTGTGGTTACATGAGCAATACATCCCAGTGTAAGTGGGGTTAAACCAACTTGGCTGAGAGAAAACTGCTTCCACCACACCCTAGCAGAACATCAAAATCCCATGGGAGCAAGCTGTGCTTGTGTGTGAGCTCTCGGTCCAGCTGGCAACAATTGTAAAAAGGCACAGTGAGGCCAGTGTTTGACCTGATGGACTAAAGTTCATTAATGTTAATTGAAGTTTTTTCCACTGATTTCACCCAGCTTCAGTCACCAGCTCAGCATCTAATTTCAAAAGAATTAATTATTCAGGCCACGCTCTTATTTTCATTGACTTAAATCGGATGTTTTCAAATGTCTTATTCTGTGATGTAAACAACATATGCAATTTATGTTAAATAGAGTTTGAAGGAATCTAGTTTTACTGCAAAAAGTGCTTCTTGAAGCAGAAATAAGCATTTTACAAGCTGTCGCATGTGTGTGCAAAATGATTTATATCCTCCAATAATATGGCCTTTGGAAGCATCATGTACATGTATATTTGTGAGATTCAGAGAGTTTTTAAATTGTTATACTTTGAACTGCTTACTCATTTTTCATCGTTAACAGGAATGATGTGGTTAACTCCCCCCAGTACATACCACACTAAATAATCATCTACAATTCCCTCAGAGATGATAAAATGTATTTTAATCTTGAATGAACAAAATTTAGTTTTTTTACTTTCTTTTGCTTGTAGAAAAAGAGTAAGATACAAATGAATCCCAAAGAATATATTTATACAAAGTTTTTCCTTGAAATTTTGACCATTAAATTTGGGTTGTTGCTGTAAAACTGAAATGACACCAAAGGTTCTTTGGCAAAGGATCTGAAGTAGGGAATAAGAAAGCTGAGGACTTTGCAGTCAATACACCATCGGCCCTTTTTATCTGCACCACATTGTCCACTGAAGGAGGGCATTGGTTTCACTTTGATTAAAAGCAGATGCTTAAGGCAGATGTTTGGACCTAAAAAGAATTGAGCTCTCGCTTATGAAATACTTTCCTGTGAGGCACTCAGGGCTGTGAAAACAGGTACAGAGCATCTTCAGGTTCAAATTTCAGATATTCTGGGGGTGAGGGGAAAATTAGATCCTTTGTCTAATACAATATTTCCCTATAGGCAGAAGCAGTTTTCTGGGTTTTTACAGTGTCGGTACAGTACCCTTTGGTTGTTTTCTCACTCTGTTCAGTAGCTGTTCAGAAAACAGCAGAAGTCTGCTCTGCATTAGTACTCTACCCATTGTCCCCGGAGCCCCACGGTGTCCACAGGGGCTGGTGAGATGGGCAGAGTGACAGACACCTGCTGTGGGGCTGGAGCGGGACAAGAGATGGCTGCTGTAACCTGAGGGCATTTGTTGTAGCTGTATTTTTGGTATTTAAAGTTGTGTACTGATTTTTTTAAGCAACCGCTCATCTATACTAAAAAAGCTGACTATTTTACAGCGGTGTGTACGAGAGAGTGAAATCATTAAAAGAAGGGAAGCAAAACTTCAGTACTACGGTCATGAGTGCACTCACTGCCCTGACTGTCCCTGCCCATCCCTTTGGAGTCTCTCCCCACCCTGGCCATGGCCCTGGACCCAGTGTCAGTCCCCCAGGGCCATCAGCCCCTGCCTCAGTCATGCTGCAGCAGGGCCAGTCTCCAGCCTTTCACAGCCCTGTCCTGACCAGCAGTGGACCCTGTCATGTCCCATCCTGGCCTGCCCTCGTCCCCCCAGCTGTCCTGCTCCTGGCTGCTGGGTGAGAGCAGAGCCTGGTGCCAGACTCTGTCCTGCCAGCCCTGGCACCCCCTGGTCCTGCCTCACGGCCCTGAGGGAGCCGCTGGCATGGGCAGCACACTGACCACCAGTGCAGGGCCACTGATGCCATCTCTGGCAGTACTCCAAGTGACTGGAATGCCACCGAGCGATCCGGCCGCTTCCATGCTACTAAACTCTGCCAGACCTCGGAAGCAGGATGGGCACATATAAAGTGTCCCTTGGGAAATGGTCCCTGGCCCTCTCTGCCTTCCAGATCTCCTCTGGTAGAGTTAGCTATGGTCTTCCAGCTGTCCCTGCATCACCAGAGCCAAAGAAGGGGTCTGCTTTTAAAAAAGCCTGACATTTTAGAGCTGTAATATTTCAGATCTTGTGGGCTTTAAAAGTAAATGACAGTTGCATGCCTGGATAGATTCACTATTGGAAGAGCATTATGTTTGCTATAAACATGAACACTTGAAATGCTCCAAAGTCTTTGTAGGCAAACTTCTCTGGCACTACTTGACAATGCGTGTGTTTTCTATTTGCAAATAAATTTCTGAGTGTCCCACAGGGGTTATGAAGGATTCAGAGGAACACATATTTCTTTTTTTACAATATTTTATCTCATTTTAGCACAAAAAAGAAATGGATAATGCAAGTGATTTTAGTTCTTTCTATAAATATAAATATATTGTAACTTATAAAACCTTTTATCATTTTTGGGAGCAGCGTAATCTGTTATGCGTTATATTGAAAACACATGAAGACGGTCCTCAGTGGACAAACTGAACCAAAAATACTTTTTGTTACCCAGAATAATTTATATATAAGGAAGAGAAGGAAACCTGTAGGCAAGAGAAAAGGACAGAGAGAGCTACACATTTTCAGTATTTATCCAGCAACGTTGCAGAAGCTCAGAAACTTGCCACAGGCTGAAAGTGATGTACAAGGTTGGACAGGTAGGATTAATTTTCATCTTCACAGAGTTTCTCACTTTCTGTGAGTCTGTAGACCTCTACAGTGATCCTTCACAATTCAGACCTATCTCACTGGATAGTAATTTAGAGAAAATATACAGAATGTGGACCAAGGACTACAGATTTATGACCACCGTCAGCAGGAGTATCAGGAAAAGTAAGATGCATCTGAATGAGACAGAGACAAAAATTTCATCAAAAGTTTAGAGAGAAAACGAGGGAAGAATGGAAATCCCTGTCAATGGATGGCAGGACAGACAAAAAGGAGACCAAAGAGATTGTGAATAGGTACTAAGCCCAAAAACTGCTGTGGATAGAGATCACTAGAAGGACTCTTCAAGAAATGTGTTGGTGGACAGTACTAAATGAGAGGCGGGTTGGTCAAGTCCAAATAGAAACAAAACAAAATACACTTGTATGCAGGAGAAAGTATTTGATGGTACTGGTAAAGAAGGTGTAAAGGCCTGTATGTCTTTGGTTGACAGCTTCCTGGAGGAGTTGTATAAGTGGACAAGAATGTGATACAAAAATGTCATAAGAAATCAATTCAGAATTTATATAGGCAAGGTTTGCACTAATTTCCATTGTGTGTTATGGTTGTGTTCATTAGTAAAATTTAAAATTTCTACTCCAAAACTTCTACTCCTTCTTACCCCTTACTCCCAAATCACAGAAGTCATCAGAGTGAACTAATCCACTGTGGTCCTCAAGCGGTTTTCCTGCTTTTAAATTTGATTTACTGACTTTGACACAGATGCTAGACCCTTAAGTTCTCATAAAACTGATCTCTGTAGGTAGTGGGCAAAAAACAACAGGCACAAAAACTTATGGGCAATGAACCTGAGCTAGTTTGTCCCTTTCTTTTATTGAATTTCTTACCCAATTTAATCCTGAAAGCAATTTAGTCAGACGTGCAACATGTGTACTCAAAGGCTTCCTACACTGATATGCTGATAAGACGTTCAACCCAAAATTTCACCATACAAATATCTGACTTAGGGACACGTGGTACATAGGAACCTGACTGCAATTCAGCCAAGATATAATGAGAGGAGGAAGAAAATTTGGGAGAAATTGTGACAGAGATGGCAGAAGTAGCCTCAGCCTCTCTAGTGACAGAGCCAAGACTTTCCCAGCTAAGATTGTTCACAACTAGGTGTAGCACCCAGTTTGTGCCTGATGACAATTTATCCTCAGAACTCAACCAGGTTTTATCAATGCTGCTGACTGGCAAGCTGACTTTTCTTCTTAGGTACAGAGATTGCCACCCATCTTTGAAACTTTGCCACTGAAATTAAATTACTGCAGTATATTTGTTATGAGGCTACCCTGTGAAACTGTTTGGGTGTTTACATGGAAAAGAATAACTTGCTCACAGGGATAGTGTCTTGCTAGCAGATGTTTTGCAAATGACATCTGGACAGATTTTTCCAGCCAAATTATGTGTGTTCTGCTAGATACTTTTGACAGATATCACCCTTACAAGTAATTCTTGTGATGGCAATTAATAATAAGGGTACATGAATACAGTTGAAACAAGACATTTTGATGATAGCTTCTCTGTGAAAGCAAATTTCCTTCAACGTTTTAACCCACAGAAATCTGATAGGTTTAAAAAAAAATTGAAAAAAATAGAAATTAAGAACCCCATTTTTTTTTTTGTTAATGTAAGCACGTGGGAAAGGCAGCCAAATGTTTACAGATGGAAAAAACCCCTTTTTGAAGACATTCTATCAGGAGTTCAAATTGAGTGTGTAATGCGTATCAAAAAGTACTTTAAAAGAACAGCAAAAAAGCCTAGTAAGTAGAGAAGGAGTGGCTATGAAAAAAAATATTCTACAAAAAACCAATGTATTGAAACTAAAAGGAAAATAGAAAATATAAAGTCTGAAGAATTAAATGCACAACAATTATAATATAGATAAACCAGATTTTTAGAAACAACATATTATAGACATAAAATTATTAATCAAGCAAAGTAGAAAGCAAATATACCAGAAAATAGAAGCCTGATGGAGTCTTCTGGATTAATAGGTAGTCAAGATGTGAAAAGTCTGCTCAGAAAAGACTGTAAGAGAAGAGCTAGATTAATTCTCTGCATTCCTGCTGATTATGAGGAACCTGAGGAATCTTCATTCTGGAGCTGTTTTTTTTGCAGGATGAGTCAGAGGAGTCATCTTGAGCAGCAGCAGCAGCAGAAGCTTAGAAAAATGTTCATTAAATGAAAAGTAATGAGTCTCAAGGCCAAGATAATAGCCATCCAAAATTTTTGGAAGGACTGAAATATGACATTCTCGAGCTATTGAATCTATACATTCTATCAAGTTAATCACCACCTGTATAAAACAGAAAATGGTTTTTTCTTAAACAAGGAGTCATATAGATCGTAGCCCAGTAACCCCTATGTCTGTACTTTAAAAATTGGAAAAAATCTGTCATCAAGATAGTATGCATGTAGCTAAATTAACTCACCAGAAAAAACCAACAGGTTACTTGCAATTTTTTGCTTCAAAAGCTGCTTGTGGTCTTTGAGGAAGCAAAGAGTCATGTTAATACAGCTGACACAGGTTTCCAGAAGGTTCCAGGTGGTTGCTCACCACAGACCCCTAGACAAATTGGGCTATCACAGGTCAAAAAAAGGCTAAGTCCTCTTATGAATTTAAAAGACAAGCAGCGACAGAATGCTGCTTAAAAGATGGAAAGCAAAGAACAGAGCAGACAGATTTTTCTAACTGAGAGAGGTAAAACTGGAAGCTAAAAAGGCAGATAAAATGCAATAAACGTAAACAATATAACGGGAGGGATTGGAGGGCAATCTTTGAACTATGAGTTGCTTAGAGAAGATGAGGAGGTAATAATTGAAACTCAAAAATTACTAAAAATTGTATAGTTAGTTTCTGCCCATCAAAGCTTAGTTTACAAAAGGAATGGTGTTATGAACTCAGGAAGTCTCAGCCCCACAGATTTCTAGAAGCTGGGAGGACATAGCAGAAGAAGCACCACGCAATGTTTCTTCTGCTTCTCGTGCACTTTTGCCTGCATTTAGCACTGATCTTTGTCAGAGAAACAGTAGTGGGTTCATTACACCCAACCTCAAATGAAATATGGTTTTATGTACCCTAGGGGAAGAGTATTCTCTTGATTGGTTGACAGTTCATTTACGTGGACTGTAATTTCCCCCCCTAATGACAGAAGGCTTGTTTCCAACTACAGAAACATTTGTTTTAAAAATAGCCATTATCCTTTGGTCTTTATTGGGCTTTGTACTGTAAATCATGCTCAAATATTTCTGTTCATTTCTTTATAGTTTCCTCACATCTTCTTCAAAAATAAAAATAAGTTAAAAATTCTCTAAGCTAACCATTTGTTTTTCAGCTAACATGGTTAGGAGGGGTTTTTTGACATTTCTGCAGCAACAGTCAGAACTGTAAAAGTCACGGAATTAACAGGAGGATTTAGATGTGAGCAGAAGGTGTAAATTTAATGAGCTATCAAATATGAAGTGGGCTCAATGAAAGGATCTCACAGAATATTATATTTTATGGCCATGGCTTTGTTCTTTTGGAGGTAAATGTTAAGTAAAGTAAAAGCAAGTAGAGTTGAGAACTCTAGTCCTGAACTGAACCTGCTGTGGTTGAGCAAAGGAATATAGTGACAGCTCAGTTAAAATGACAGCTGCCACTCTCTAGTCTGACATTTTGCAATGTACACTAAGAGGCAAAGCCTGTTGGAAATGTCTGTAAGAATGGGACTAAGTGATCTTTGTACCCTCTAATCCTAAGCTATTACAGTAAAAAAAGCAGTCTGATCTAAAATGTTGCAGCCAGAAAATGGTGCAGGACAGCAGCTCCCTCATCTGAAATTGCCTCAAGTACTTAACTTATCAAGATTATTCTCATCCCATCAGTACAACTGTAAACGAAAATGTCAGGAATGTCTGGTGAGAAAGCATGCCCTGGACAAAAAAAGAGAAGACTTAAAATATGAAAAATACTTTTGTGAAATACAGATACTCAGAGAATTGTGAGAACAAGCATTAAGTTCTCCTCAAATGTCAGCTGTGAAATACTGTCATTTATCCAGAGCTTTGCACATACAAAATAATTCCAGGTGTACTTTTAAGGCAAGATTTCTCTGGAAGTAAAAAGCACTTAAATGGCAGGATTATAAAAGGTGATCTACATATTTTTGCATTTCCTAACTGCAAGGAGTTACACAGAAAATAGTTTCAGCTGGCATGATGAAATTTCTTTATTTTATAATTTCTAAAAGATGAACTTGCAAATTGAGGGTTAAAGCTGTGAGGAAGTGATCCATGCCTTAACTCATCATTTTTTATTTCCTGTGGGGTAAGTTCAGGTCCCTGTGGATAAGTTTGTTATTTAACACTCCATCTAGCACCCTCCATGAGGCTTTGTGAAGCCACAGACCTGAGATCAAACTGTCTGTGGGATTTGCCTTGTTCACAGTGGGAGCAAGCACCATCCTCATGACAGCAACTCTGGCTTCTCTAATGCATTTGTTAATTACATTTCCTCTTGATCATTGGGTGGGAAGAATCTGCATGCTTGTGTGTTTTATTACTTGGTCTGGCCTATCAGCACATTCTTGGTGAATTAAGCCTTTGGCTATAACAGACAGAAAAGGCTAAAGAAAGCGTGAGTTATGAAAAGTAAACAAGCTCATTTCTTTGCAGCTTCATGTGGACTGTGAGTTTGGAGGCAGTGGACATTGCCCTACATTCTGCCCTAAGTGATCACAGCTCCTGTCACATCCACCTATGAGATTGGTGCCATGGGCCTCCAGGTCTTATGAATGTTTGCTTGGGTATGAGCCTGTTTTTCTTGACTAGTACTGCCATTTGACACACAGATTTTGGTCTGAGATAAGATGAAATTTTCTAAAGATGATACAGACAATAAATTCTTCATTAAGGTTTTGTTTTCTGAGAGAAAAGGCTTACATTGTTTTCCTAATAGCAGCTTTTGCCATTTAATGATAACAACTAATAACATTTGTTTTGCTGTCCTTCAAGATGATTCCAGAGTTGTTTTTGATAGGCTTTTGGATTTTTCCTGACCTCAGTTTGAGTTTTCATAATTATTTTGTTCAGCCTCATTCCCACAGCTACAATAAACTGGTTGAAGGAAAGAAGGTCATCAAATGCCAAGGAGGCCATCTAACCTGAGGGGGAAGTGATGTAGCCTAGGATAGGTGAATTTTATATTACTTTGGGCAATACACATCTCATCTCTTTGCATAAAAAGTAGTTTAATGTGGAACAATATGGGATAAGTTTGTTATTTGTGGGTAATTTTATTTTTATAATTTAAGCCTACCTTAGATCTTTTCATGAATGGGACCTAAAAACACAGGAACTGATGGAGTAGGTGAGGTCAGTGATCCTTCCATCTGACTCTTCAACTGAGAACAGCTGCTTTAGAAATCTAGTATGTAGTAAAAGTTGATATATATATACATATATATTTATAGCAAAGGAATACAAGTAGAAATCTTGCTCTTCTGAATGGGACTGATTAGATACTTATGTCCAAAGCACATGTAGCAAAATACCTGCTAGGAGTTCATCAAAAGCTACAGCACTCTGTCAAAGGGAGAAATTCAGATCCCTGAACACGTGCACCTTGTGGCATTTTTTTGAGGCCCGTTGTTATTTAACACAGGTAGGACACATGATTTTATGGGACGGAGACCTGTATATTTTTGGAACAGGTTCTGGAGATTAAGCAGGACATGCTCAGTACTAGGAGTTTACTTGTCACCTATGTTTAGGTAGCTGTATTTCTCTTTTTCTGTCAGAGGCACATTTTCAGATTGATGAATTAGTATCCCTGTTCTTATACTAAATTTGGTCTGGGGCAGGCAGCAATGACACCAGACCTTTTTCGGTGTAAATCAGCTCCTGTTGTAAACTAACCAAATGTTTGGCACTGCAAGGGCATCCATACGGCCTCTGGCAGAGCACCTAAGTACTTGCTTTGCCATAAATACAAAAAAGAAAGTCACAAACCTTTAGGTCTGAGGCTTACGGACTGATAATTAAGCCTCACATTAAGCATCTGATTAAGTGCTCTCCTGAATTATTATCAATGTGCTTTATTTCCCATGTTCAACAATGTATCTTGTACTGAACAAGATGTATATTATTTATATATTGTATATACATATATATATATATAGTATTATATATGTATATTGTATATACAATATTTATACATGTATTCATACTCTTGTACTGAACAATATTTATATTCTGTACTGAAAAAAATCAGTATTTTTAGAATGGTAAAAGACATATCCATCCTACATTTCAATTTCCTACACGAGTCTTCAGAAATTGCAGCTTAGTTATGGGAAAAAATTCTAAGAGAAGATTATAGCCAATGGAAATTTTAATGCTGAGAGAATTAAACATTTGTGTTTTCAATGGCAAAACAGTGAGACTCAGCAGTTATGCCTTGATCTTGAGTTTTGAGGTCAACGCTGATCATGAATAATCTTTTATTGGTCCTAAGATCAAATCAAGGTCAGTTTAACATTCCTGTCCAATTGAATATCACCAAAACAAAAATTTTAGAGGGAAGGGTGTAAATCCACAAAGAATGAAACCAAGGAAAATGTTTGCAATAACCTTTGCAGGAGTGAAACTGCCCAGCACTGGGAACAGTTCTGCTATCTTCACAGCAAGTTGTCAGAAAAATAAATGGCTTTTAATACTAAGGCATTGGTATTCATATACTTATTGTATAGTGTTGTAGATTGACATGCTTTTAAACTTTCAGATTCTTTTGTTTTACAGAAGGCTAAATTAATAATTTTGAACTCAACCAAACTCTTTGATTGTTCTAATTGAATTTATCTTTGAGAGTACTCCTTGAACTAAGCATCTTACTGTTTTCTCATTGTAAAGATCAAACGAACACACAATTGAGTCCGCCCCCACTAAAGAACAAACAAGGAGGAGTTTTGGAAGGTGTGAAAACTGAGTGGCTTATGGACTCCACTGGGCAAAGGGACAGGTCTTTCTGAGAGGGCTGTTTATCATTTGGCTGTGGATTAAACAGATGCCCCAGGAAGTGTTTTTGCAATTAAGTTCATGTTACTCCATCATATTTATATTTCAGAATAATGGCTGTGTGCATTTGAATTCAAGGAAATTAACATGTTCTGACCTTACCATAAGAATGAGGCCACTTTCAGCAGGTATATAATAAAACAAAGCAATGTTCTTTTTTCCATCTTTATTTAAATAACCTTGTCAGGAAAAGATTGATATCAAATAGCCTGTCTATTCATGTTTAACAGTTAAAGAAAAACAAAATTAAAATTCCCTCTGTAACACTTCTAAAGCAGCTGGGAATGTAAGACCAAAATGTTAATTTTAAAACCATGGAGCCAACTTACATACGTAGCAATTTATATGACTTAATTGTATCCATATCTATACCAAGGAGGAACAATCTACAACACATGTAGATCCCTGATTTTATTTTTATGCATTTAAATACACAGTCACAGGACTGCATGTAAATTTTCCATTTGCCAAAGTCCAAAATACAGACCAAAGGAAGCTGTGGTGTTTGAATGCATATATCAATAATCATTCTGCATGTCATAAGATATCCAAACACTTCATTACTTAAAATCTAAATAGCTTCAGAGGCTGGAAAAGCATTTATTCTTGCTGAGAGCTAAATCCCTACAATTTCAAAAATCAATCAATTGCTAAGTAATTTGAATACCACACAAAACCTTTAAAGCATATATTGGCACCATGTTTTCACTCTGGAATAAAAGCAGTGAAATTGGCATTTGTCAAATTTATGCCACAAAAATGTATCTCTCTACTTATACAGAATTATGTCAAATATCAGTCTCAGGCGTGATATTTGGGGGCAGAAATAGCTCAAGTGAAACAAAAATGAGAGGGTCACACCACAGTCCCAGCTTTACATTGAAACAAGCAGACAAAATATGCATTTGAATAAGTTTGAGGATCATGGGTGTAACCATGAAATACAAGGGATATACATTTATTCCAGGTACTTTGAAGAAGAAATTATTTCCCGTGTATTAGATTCCTTTACAAAATTTATGATACACTTCTAAAATTTCATCTTGGGTCCCAAGTCTCATCCTTTTAAATAATTTTTCACATATCTGTGACCTGATATCCTGGTGTTACCTTGAACAAAGTAGATAGAAAGAAATGTGCTGCTCCTGCAAGAAAAATACTCTCTTCAGTTCTGCAAAGGATTACAATTTGAATTCATCAAGGATTTTTGCACAATGATTAAGATTTGTCCATGAACACAGAATTATTGGATAAGACCCTGTGTTCTTAGTTCTTAACATTAAGATTGCACAGTGACTTTGAGACGTGTGCAAGGTTTTTAGCACAGTTTGTGATTGTTAGCACTAGTTTTTTTTTCTCTAATTATTCTTCATTGGCTCTTCAAAACTTTAAGGGAACACTTCTGGATTTTTATTTATAGTCTGATAAATTCTGAATATTATTTCTGTCTCCAGAAATTTAACATTGCCAATGGCAAGCTGGTAATTCTATTTATTACTTTGTACATATCAAAATATTATTATCTATTCTTGTATTTGAACAGTTAGAGGTCTCTCCTCCCTATTTGTCCTTGTTACATTTATGGCAAGAAAAACACTCCCAAACCCCCAGACCTTTTAGGCCTTTTTAAACTCTCACTTGCCAATTAAATTATTCTAACTTAAACTTTGAAGTGTATTTTATTTAAAAAAAAAAAAAACCAAAAAACAAAACAAAAAACCCATTATTGTTTTGAGGCATTATGCTTACCTTAAACACAACTGGCAAATTCTTTCCTTTCTACCTTGTTTAACCCCAACTAACTGGCACTGTGGAATATGTCTGCCCCATAAATGAATGTTTATTGAAATCAGATTACACCCACTAAGACTTTTAACCAAAGCAAAAGAAAAACTACATAGAATGATATGGCATCTTTTACTGGCAAAATCTTTATCTGCATTCTGTTTAAAAATGTTGGTTAAGATTTTCCCATTGGAAAATCTCAAAAGCAAGGAGATCAAAGGTATGAATCTAACTGAGAAAACAGAATCCAACATAAGAGCCTCCAAAAGACTAATTAAAACTTCCATGCTTTCTTAGAGTGAGCAGGGACATGACCTAAATGCTGCTAAACCCTGAATGATTTTTCTTGTGACATGAACCCTGGGTAGATCACATGCCTAAGTCCAAACTCTATAGACCTTGTATAATTTTCCAGGCACCAGTTCTGAATTACATGTCTAAATAATTAGGATAAGCTATCAGATATCTGGAATGGATTGTTCCAGCCTTACAATTGCAAAAACCTAACAGGAATTTGAATTATTGTGTGTGTTTCTGGTGCTTCATATTTCCTATACACTTAAATAAAGATAGCACTTTAAATTTTTTTTTCCATTATTGTTTTCAGGAGTCTAAAATTAGGCACCCATGAAGTTTTCACAGCAAGAACACACAAACAGAATCACAAATAACTATCACCACAGAAATGTCTCCCCTTCCAACCTCCTACAAAGCCCAATTTAAGGCTTAGAATCTGTTCTGAAATTCACAATCCACAATTTGTATTGGCTTTTCCTGAAACTACATGTGTATCTGCAAGTGCAGAAGCTCTATTGTTGTTTTAGCATAGAAATCGGGCAAAAAAGATCTGGAACAACATAAATTTGGCCTCAGATAGACATAATAAATATTTTTGATTCATGACTGATGCAGTTAAAGTACCTACTTGTGTTAGAGACTCAGTTTTCAAGTGGCAGGACAGGTGGACTTCTGGAGCTTGTTAAATCTTCCAGTGTTCCCAAATTTTTATACGTTACCTTTATACATTACATAAGTTTGTTTATGTGCATGTGTATGGGAGTTGAAGTTTACCCTGCTGGCTGTATAAGCAAAGAATTGTCTTTGAACTTCTCAGAGGTGTTGTTTTGTAAATGGTTTCTCAACATAAGATTTTTGGGCGATGTGAGAAAATCGTGTTTTAAGGCAAAGAGCTTTTATTCACCTTATTGGGAAAAGTTGGATGGTGGTCACAGTTTATTTCTGGGGGAGTTTAAGAGGATAGTGTTTCACTTAAAGATATTTCTGTTAAATAGATGTGAGAAAAATTTAAGCTCTGTGCTTCAAGAGAACAGCAATTGATTTACAGAGGGCAGAAAAATGGCTTTTTCCAGTTGTACACTTGGACATTTGCAGCAGGAGCCTAAGAACACACAGGAGATAAAGTGAAGTGGGCAGAGCACGGTGTGCTTTTTTTTCAACCAATTTTTGTACTACTGAGTTCGGGCAATTGTCTAAAGGAATAAAGTCTAAAGAGCTGGAAGATATGTAGGGCTTCCTGAGGCATCAGAGGACTGGCACATCTACTAAATGTGCAAAGGTTGTAATGTGAACTCTGTTCTCTTTCATTCCTTGCTCTCATGTTATTAAATTCTTGTATTATATTTTCATTAAAGGTATATATATATCATGAAGAACTGATCCTTAAAAAAATACAGCATTTGGCTAAACTAAAACCAACAGTTTCCAGAAATATCCCATAGAAAATACAATACTCTGAAAAGTAAAATCTATAGTCAAGGATACAGGAGAGGAGATTTTTCTTGGAGGTCTTCCTTGAAGAATTAGGATAGTGTTGAGAATGTGGGCTCTAAGTCATATGATCCCTCTCATGCCATAATCTGGTAATGGAAACGATCTCAGGACCACATGATAGGATTTAGCACAGAAAAAATCTCAAATCTGTTGAAAATCCTTGAATAAGTTCCTAGAAATTGGTTGGTATCATTAGGAGGGTTTGAACTTTTAAGAAAGTTTAGGTACAAGAAACTAAGAATCCTGTCACACTTGGAATCTGCAAATGATTAATTAGCCAAGACCTCTGAAAGAAAGAGTGGACATTTAATGTTACATTTTATTTCCTATTTAGCTGCTTTATTTTAGAAAAAACAGCACTAGAAATACCCTGGAGAAAAAACATTTAATTATGAAGTAAATATTGTCCTCTGCTGCTTATAGAGTAAAAGAGAGGGTAATGAATGAAGCCTTCAGAATTAGTAATAGCAGAAAGACAATGACATGCAGGACCCTGGAGTCAGAGAGGAATTGTTAAAGTTCAGGAAAATGGGACTGAAAAGAACTCACGATGAATAGCCGAAATTTTGTCAATTGAACTAGAGATAGCCAGAATTTTTTTGGCAAAATATGTATATCAAAATATGTATATCGAGACGTATCTATTTTTCTGTAGAATATAAAGCATGGAAGATCCAATACACTACTCTTAGGATGTTGACTAAGATACAGCAAACAGCAGTCCAGGTTTTTGTTGTGGTGGGTTTGGAGAAGGGATTTGACTCTCAGTCACGCCCATACTGAATGTTTCTGGGTGGCTGTGAGGAGTGGGCCCTCTCATGATTCCCCTGCTGTGGCTGTTCTGCTTTTCAGACTGGAACAGGGTCTTTCACACCCTTATAAGAACTAGCACCTGTTGCTGTGGCTTTTGAACTTTGGTTAAGTAAATATCTACTGGATAGTGCATGACTCACCAAGCAATTCTGACTTGCTAATAGCATTTTTTCATTCCCTCCAGTAATGAGTGATTGGAAGAAATCAGAGAGACATTAATTCTTGTGTTTGTCCTGAGATAGAATGTGAAAATTTTGTTAACTCTTGAGAATATTCATGGGAGAGGTAAATTATCTCTTTGCTCAAGTCCGTTCAATTCCATGGTTTGATCTGCACATTCAAAAAACTGAATTGCATATGAGCAGATGAGTCAATTAAAAACAGGATGCAAAAAAAATGCTCTGTAAAGAAATACTGTGGTCTTTGCCACATGCTTAAGCAAATCAGGCATCTGTGAACATAACAACTACCATGTACACTCAAAATTTCAATGTGATCTACAATGAAAATCTATTCTTAAACCTGATTTTAAGAAACATATCAGAAGGTTGAAAAAGACTCATAAGTGTTTCTTAAAATTCACTTGAAATAACCGTCTGTGAAATGAAGCTGGCAGTCTCACAAGTTTGGACTTCTCTGGATGAAATCACTTCTTTTGTCTGCTTGGATAAGCAGTGAAAGGTAAGCCATTAACTTGTTTAACAATAGTAGCTTGCATAACCTGATAACCCTCAGACTCTTTGACCTTTAAGACAAACCTAATTGGCTGGACAAGACATTTCTTTGGCTTTCCTTAAATCCAAGCCTTTCTTCCAGCCTGAAGATAACCTTCTATGACAAAAAGAAAATTTCCCTTCCTTTTTTCAATAGAGAAGGACCAAGTATGAGGGCCATGATATGGACTTCATTAAAACCAAGTTTTAGAGCTGACAGGGAGCTCTTCTGTTGTCATTAGTAGCACACATTGGGGAGGGTGGGCTAGTGAAATGCCTCATCTCTTCCCAGAAGCACGTGAACTCAGCTGTTGGATGCATTTTGTCACATTTAGGCATATGCTTAGTGCAGAACCTGATTTGGTAGTAGGTACCACTCTCCAATCAACCGGAACTGAAAATGAAGCTATAAAAAGGTAACTTCCGAAGTACTTCTTCATTTCTGATTGCATGCAAGAGGTATGACTTTCTTCCTTGCATTTTTACCTCTTCCACTATCTTTAACCTTCCTGGCAAGAGGCAGCAAAGTGTCATATTAAAGGCACAAAGTTAACTAACAGCGTCATCCAATGCATTAGAGCAGATAAATGCTTTATTTGAGAAGTATTATTGCTGGACATTTCCAAATATGTTTGGTCCTTCAGAACTACATTGGGAAAGAACTTGGGCTACAATAACTTACTATTATAAGCTTCTGCTGTTGAAACACAGATTCACCTTCCTTGTTTCTATTTGGGTTTACTGAAACACATGAGAAGAAGTCTTTTTGTACCATGGAACATTCTGTTCTGTTATCACCATACAATCTTTACCTAGGTACCTGACTGCTAAGGAAAGCTCAGCATATGTCAGATATGCTACAAGAAGTTCCTGTACTACAGTCAGGTTGATCTGTCTTCCACATGTGTCTCCAAGACCCCAGCAGGCAAAAGTCTCAGTGGGTAAAGATCAGGACAAAATTAGAATTATTTTAGCTGAAGTATTGTTCAGAAAATATTAGAGTATATTCCTGAATTTTATCTCTTGATAGAGGAGTAAGTCCTATAAGCAGCAAAGCTGGTTCTAGAGAGAGTCTTTTATTTTCTTTATACCATTACACCTTTTAACATTGCATGGCTTATGAAACACTTATAGCAGCTGACTCTGCTTTGCTCATGTACTCAAGTTTTGCAAACCTTTTTTCATCTTCACATCTGCTCTTTTGGTAACCTTCTTAACCACCAGATAACATCTGCTAAATAAAGTCCCTCTCAATGAGATTTAAAGGAAAATTCTTGATAATGTACCAAGCGTTCCTGGAAAGAGGATGTTATTGCCTAAAGTGCACACAGTGCTTGGATGATGGAGGTTTTTCATTCCTTCCTTTAAAGTAAATATTCAAAAGGGTCTGGTCATATTTCCATTTCTCTTTCTGCCCAGTAGGAGTGTAAGAAAGCAATGTTTCTATGTGGGGTGCTTGTCTTAAGCCAAGTACTGAAGTTGACTCAAATAGAGATTGTGTAACACAAGCCAGAGGGATGCTGCAAGTTAAACATATCATCTGGTTGGATACAGAGTAATCTTCACACAGATATGAACTTGCTTCTATCATTTCCCTTATACACTTGTTCTAAAGGAGTCCAGAATGCAAGTAATGTCTTCAGGCAATGTGTCCCAAAATAACAGCTTTTTTAGGAGTGGCTGAGAGTTCAACAAAAGATAAAGTATCAGGCCTGGGTTGTCCTAGCAGAGGTTCATCCTGGTGCTCTTGGTTCAGCTTCACAGGATGGGTCAAGCCCCAACCCCCTGCCGTTTGTCCCCTCTTCTCCACTTCTATGGATCTAGTGCTAACTTGTTATACGAGAGCTTTCTGTTTTGCTGTAACTTCCAACACCAACATGCAGAATCTTGCTTTTATTAAAAAAACGCTTTTATTTCTATTTTTCTGTTCAAAACAAGCTTTTTGGCATGAAGAGTAAAATCTGTCTCATCAAAGGGCAGCAGAGTATAATACAATCCATTCTCATAACAATGAGGGGAGGCAGAAAGTGGTGTTTAGATATGCTTGTAACTTATTTGCTTTGTGTGCCACACATTCCTGTGGTTGATGGAATGCCAGCAATAGAAATAACACTACCTAAGAAATGAGGGGCTGCCTTTCATCTTAAGATCAGAAAAGTAGGGTTCATGCACTTTAGTCAGCTTTCAAAAGGCTTTTTCTTTGTGCATGAAGTGCAACTCTACCAGCTCTGCCATGATGATAAAAAAATACTGCCTGATATAGGAGAGGACTGGAGCTTAAGAGGCGTTTTACAAGATTACAAGTACAATTGTTTACATGGTTTGCAGAACATTTTTTCTACCAAAAAATGTCTGTTTGTCAAAAGTCCATTCAATTTTCAGTTTTGATAAGTCTGAAATCCTGCTGTAGGACTTACTGGAATAATATTTTATATAATTTACAATGAAACATACAGAAATCAGTGTCAATGCTATTTATTTGCAGGAAGCTTCTTATTTATTTAAATGTATTTAAGCCATATCCATGTCCTCCCCAAGATGTTAGCTCAGACTTATTCTAGATTCTCATAAGTCAGATCCAGTCTATAAACGGGTGATATTAATTTAGTATTCTCAAAGTAAGGATCCCTTCAGGTATCTGTGATACTTTGTCCATGAGCAGTAAGAAAATGGGACAGTTGTCTCCTGACAGTCCTGATTGTCAGTCTCCTGACAACATAATCCCAAGAGATTGAAAACTGATATCAACTGGAAATGCATGTTTGTTGTTTTAAATGTGAGAAAAGCTATGCTGGAGAACAGCATGAGATATGGTAAATGGTGAGGGAAAGCTGATTTAAGGGAGAACTTATAAATAAATCCCAAGGTATGTCTGTTTAACATTGTTTTCAAATATTTCTGTTTCAGTAAATTATAAAATCTCTAGAGGCAAGACTACTATGATGGACTTCAATATCTTAAAGATAGATGCTGGATGGATTTTGCATAGCCCTTATAACAGCCATAAATTGTGCCATTTGCAGGTAAGAAACAAAGGCTCTGGGGTCAGAACTTGGAAGACTCTTGGAGGTCTTCTTAGATGGTATCTGAGATCCTCAGATTCAAATAGTTATCACAATTTCCTACTGGCCTAAACAGAACAATAACTGGTAGGGAAATGTATTTACAGAAGTCAAATGGCTGCAGAATGGAAACAGGCAAGTGCATGGACATTACTCTGCCTTGGCCTGACCAACCAAATATAAGGTGATGCTTGGGCAAAGCAGAAGGTATTGCTTCTCTGTGTAAATATTTTGATCATGCCAGACTGATAATGGACCTTGTTGGTAACGGAAGGGGGAGGAAAAGAAGGACAAGAACCCTGGATGTCATTCCAGTGAGGCTGTGTTTCTCCATTGATAGAGACTGCCTAGACTATTCTCCCTATGTGAAAACTGGACTTTGAGACTGGCCCAAGCTGCAGACTAACCACTAAGATAAAGTTTTTAATTGCTAGTCAGCAAAGTTAGGCTCTGAATCATAGCAGGGGTGTGCTTCTTGATGTGTATCTATGGCCTGCCAGCTACGGAGGACTCTGGTGCTTGCTGTGGGTCTTGTGCCCACCCTTTTGAAACCATCTTTGGAAGTGATCAAAGGCCATCTGATATAACATCAGCTTGGATGCTTTGGGTCTTGGTCTTCAGTAAACATTTAGAATTATCCAAATTAAAGTGTTCTCACTATATACAGCACCACTGAATTTTCTTACTCTAGATATCAAGAAATGAACCACAACTCAACAGCTCTTGCAGAACTCAAAATGAGTTTTCTTGACAAAAGGGGGAAAAAGGAGACATAGGGGATGAAGTTGTTCTTTGCTCTTGTGTCTTGAAAGTTTGTGTCACTTCTAAAATGATGCCACATCTAATCTTCTATAAACCAGACTCATGACACTGGAGAAGGATGTTGATTTTCTCATAAAACATCTCACTCTGCTGACCTCTGAGCATAGCAACCAGGATCTTTCTCTTTAATTTCCAGTCAGACTTACAACACAAATGAAACATTGTTGACTTCAGCAAGTAAAGGTGTCTGGAATTTCAATGTACCAGTTTCTGAACAATTATGGGAAATATTTACTGGAAAATGCTTCTGCCTTTCTGAGAGTTCAAAGAGGGGATGTGAAGTTCCTGAAATCTGTGTGAGAAATAAGATTAATAACCATTTTCAGTTTGGGGCAATTGACTTAGAATAGCTTTCATTCAGTTTGTAGATTGGTTATTATTTTTGGTAAAAAGCCAAAAGGAAACTACTCACTACTGAGAATACAGGATGTTGATCAGAGGCATAACTTCTCACAAGAAGTTTAATCATGGATGGATATGGAGTTGGGATGGATAGATCATTATATGCATATGCTTTTATCAAGCATTTTATCAAGTGTTATTGGAAGCAGCATACAGCTTTTCCCTTCAGTGTTTCACCCACTTGTGTCAGTGTGCAGTTCTTGCCGGAGGACGCCTTCATCTTTTTTAGGAAATGCATCATGCAGATGACTAACAGGTTCCAGAACCACTTACAGTTGAATATCAGGCACACTGGGTGTAATCCTGTAGCTGTGTAGTCACTCATGAAGAGAGAAAAAAGAATTTTAAATATGGAAAAGTCATCCTTATTTTTAGTTTGATTCTGTCATTTCTACATGTTCATTTGTATGCTTCAACATATCTTGTTACAGAATAGTTTACTGCAAATCACAGAGCGATGACTCTGCAAAGTTATAAATCTGAATAAAACACATAAATGCTACTTCTATCATACAGAATAGAAATATTAATAAGTAGTGTGAGTTAACTAGACTAAATTATTTTGGCAAAGGACTTCAGAGAGATTGCTCCACTCAACAGGCAACTGGAGCAGTAGAAAGGAGTCATTGCAACCTGTTTTTTAGTTATCTATTTGCATGGAAAGCCTATTATGTGTGGTTTTATAGCTAACATTATTCATGTGGATAAACTTTTCCTTATCCATCCAGGCTACCCTTGCACAATGACCATTAATGTTCTTTTGTAAAGAGTGGTCACTTTCTGTTTATTGTATTCATCAGATAGCAAGTGTTGTGTAAAACCTGCCAAGCTGGAGTTTGTCCAAAACATCTTTTTGGGAGGAATGTTGATGTATCCGTACCATTCCCCTACAGAGTTCAAAGTTGTCCAGAAACAGATTTGGCATCATTAAGTGGTGATTGCTCATGTGTTGGGTTCATGATTGATCACAAGGCAAATACATGGGAGATTTGCTCAATTAGGAGTCATATCATTTGATCCTGGTATCTTAGGATTTATGTTTGCAAGGCTATGAAAGACTCATTAACTTTCTCCTTGGCTTCTAAAGAAAAAGTTACATTTCTTTGGCTCAGGTTATCTTTGGAAGGAAGGCACTGTCATAGCTTTTAATCAGAAGCCTGCCAGATATTAAGTCTGTGATATGTAGCTCTATTTTTAAGTATTCATCCAAGGAAATTCCTTCTCTTTCTAAATTTAAAGTTTGACAGCAGTTTAACAGAGAATATTCTGGATATTCTCAAACACACATCATATATTTTTTCCTACATTTTTCCCCCTGCTACTCAGGTCATCCACTTTTAGTTTCCCAAGTTCTTCCTTTTCCATTTGTGATCCTCCAAAACAAGTTCAGTTCAACATTCAGATCATGTCTTCTGTTGCTTTATATGCTTTAGCGATCAAACAGTATGATTTCAGATTTCAGATAACTTCTTCATCTGCTGCCTTTATATTGTTGAATGCAGGTATTTCTTCACTTATACCTGCTTCAGAAAATCAAGTCAGTGAAAACAAAGGACGATAATGCAGGGGTTGGACCACAGTGTTGAGACATGCATAAAAAAATCAAACTAGAGTAATTACATTTTATTACTCTTTTCACTTCCATCTTCTATTATTCTCTCTTCAGCATCTCTGCAGTTCAATCTCTGTGAATTCTCTTTCTTCTGTATTGTTATTCTCATGTATATTGTTTGACTCTCCAAAAGCTGGCAAATTGGCCTCAGGAAATGGAATTTCAAAGCTGCTTTCTATATATCTTCATCTTTTTCATCTGAATTTCTGCAAGTACAACCTTTCCCAGAGGCCTTCAATTCCTTCCTGGTAGCTGCCTGGAAAATATTGTGAGAATCCTCTTTTTCACTGTATTTCCAAGCTTTCTGTCTTAAATTAGTAAGTGACAATAAATGTGAGAAAAAGCAAAAAGTCAATGAAATGTTTGTTAGACATCATACATGATATTTCCTTTCCAGCTTGTTTGTGTTCAACTCATGCTTTCAATTGTTTCTGTGTTCCAAACCATTTAGTCAGATACCTGAACAATTCGGTCTTCCTTTTCTCCTTTATTATAAATACATAAAATCTGCCCCGTTGTTTTTTTTCTGTTTCTCTTTTCTATCTTCCACTTATCATTCATAAAATTTCCTTTTTTTTTTTTCCTAGTCTTGCCTCAATGCTGATCTCCTTTTTAAATACTAGAACTCCTTCTCAAGGGTTTCAACTCTTTTTTCCTGTTCTCCTTATATATCCTGTAGTCTTTCTTATGTTGGGTTTCTGTATCTCTTTATCTCACTCTTTTTGTTTTACTCATGTGCCTGGCTGATCATGATTGGATTTACCCAACCAGAAAGTGTGAAAAGTTTGCTCCAATACTTGTTTTTCCCTACACAGAAAGCGTAGAATGTTTGCTCGCATTCTTGTTTTTCTTTATTTTTTTTCCTTTGGCCTCATCTTGTGTAGTTTCTAATATAAGTTCTGTTTTCATGTGATATGGGTAAAAGAACGACTGCCTTCATGAAAGCCAGGTCTAAATAACAAACACAACTCTTTCCCAAAAACCTTAAGAGGGGACCAGCCCTGGTGTTCCATAGCACAAAATTGTAGCTCTAGAATTTCAGTGTTGTAGCTGTAGGCCCTGAAAGGCAGTACGAGGAATCCAGGCAGAGACATAGAGATTAATGGAGAAATGGAGAAAAGCACAGGCAAGTGAGGAAGCAATTAAATTAATAATTAATGCTGCTATTCAGGTGCCTGGTTGGTGCTCAAAGCTTCAGAGTAAAATTACCAGATCAGCCAAAGGCTACATGAATATGAGGAGGCTATTTGTTTAATTCCTCATTAACCACATAGATGTGTCACTGCTGAGACTATGTGCCCCTGTTGACATCACCTGATGCAGAAAGCACTCCAGGCCACATGGCACAGAGATGTTCTCTGTAAAAAAATCCATAAGTATCCATTAACTTACTAACTTGTGGTTTGCAGTGAGTTTTGGTTCCTAGTGACAATTTAGTCACAGATCTAACACAGACTGGAGCAAAATGTTGTATAGTATGTATATACGTGCATAGATATGATCTGTTAACAAGTATTGCACTGTAGTAGTCAGTTGAATGTTACCCTGCTGAGTTTCTTTTCCCCTCATCTTTACCAATACAAGAAATCTCAGATAATTTGACAGAAGCGGAGTCCATCTCTCAAAATTTTCCCTTTGCTCCTTTGTGGCTATTTAGCATTCTTGAACATTTTACCTCGGCAGTGGTGAAAACCTGTGACTTTACCTGCTAGGCTCCATTTCCTCCTACTTTCATTAATTCCAGACAATTACAGTGTTTGTTTAATTACATAGCACAGCAAATTGTGCTAATCAATTCTGTTTACACCCAGCTGGGATTCCTCATGATGCATGGATATCTGTAGTTGGTGAAAAATGAGAAGAGGCAGAATTGATGAAATTAATTAGATAATTCATTTTCCTAGAAGCATGCACGGGCTGAAACTTCATCTGCAGACTCCTGTTCAACCTGAAAAGCTTGGATCTGAGATCCAACCTGAAACCTTTCTCTCAAGGAGGCTGTTAGACTACTGAAAAGGGCTCTAGAGAGTCTGAGCTCTTTAGAATTTATGTTTATATTTACTTTTAGGTGTTTTTAAAAAGGAATTGTTCTCATCCTTCTTACTCTAACTATGTCATTACATTGCCAAACACTGTTCTTTTTTGCTGAAAAATGAATTACAGTAGTAGGACAGGTAAGATCAGCAGAAAAAGAAAACAAAAGGGGAAGAAAACAAGCATATATAACTGACCTTTCATCCCTCCACTTCTACGGTCCATGAAATCTCTGCACAAATATTTGCCTGTTTATTTTTTTCATCCTCAGACATTGGTCCTAATCTTTCTGGAGATTCTTTGAAGGATACAAGAGGATATAGTCCAAAATATAGCAATATAAATACATATTTCCAAAGTCCTTCAGTAAGTACTAAAATATTTTTGTTTCCTAATGTAAGTAAAAAAATTCTGATTTATGTATACTGAATTTCTGCGGATTGACAGAAAGGTTTGTCAATATGGCACTGCCTCATAGCCAGAGTCTGATAAAAGTTCATGAATTAAAATTTATGCTTAAGTGATATATGGTGCAGTTCACTGTGGAATCACCCTGGCAATATATGTTATTTAAAATTCGGCACTTTGTAATTCATTTGACAGTTGCATTTACTCTGCAGATACTACAATACCATTGGAACAGGTTGAGACCACATCATCACATACACAATTTCCAATGAAAAATTGGATACCTTTAATCTGGAGAGAGGGAGGACACTTTTCTATACATTATACATACATATAATTGTTTAGAGCAAGAGGTCCCTTTGAAACAACAAAGAGGAATTGGCTGTTTTCAGCGACATCTCTTTCTTATAAACTTATTTCTGTTTGTCCGGAAAGCACACCAGTAAGCTCCAGACACGCTCACATAATCTTAGTATTGGAAAAAGTACAGTATTGCCAAGGGGGCACATTCAGAGGTAAATTGATTTCACTCTTTTAATGGAAAAAATGCATGATATTGCAAAGCCTTTTGAAATAGAAACAACACTAAAGTGAAGCGCCATTCATTTACATATGCATTGGAATAATTCCTAAGTGCATAAAGAAGCTTAGGTGATTTTCAGTCAGACCCAGAAGTTACATCCAGATGTGAATAAATGACTATGTGGACTTCTTTTCAATTTGAAAAATGATCTCTGCACCACAAAATAATATATAATATATACCACAATACTCTCCTGGTGTCATCTTTGTGATGAATGAATATCATGGGGGAGGAGGCAAACTTGCTTTCTTCCTATTTTTTCTTCCATTCTTGTAGATTTATATTGAGATAAAAAATGAAACTCTGATGCCCTTGCTGTTAAGCAGTTTTTGAGACATACACCCTGTTCACTAGCACTGATCAAAGACATCAGCAATTTGTGGGATAAAATTGTGGCTACATCTGGGCAAAATCTGATGGAGGGTGGAGAGAGGGGCTCTGTTACCTGCCTGCATTCCTACTGCACGACTTCTTTGCAGACAGACTAAAGACTGTCAGTGCAGTGTGGTGTGTTTAAATTCAACAAGTGCCATGTGCTCCAAGGGGTAGCATCCAGACTGCCCGTGCAGGACAGCTGTCTGCATGCACCCAGTGAATTTTGGCTTTGAGGGCACCTTTGAGGCCAAAAGTAGGGAGCCTGGGTAAGTTAAGAGCTGCATGGCTCCATTGTCTCTCCAGCACCTGTAATAAAACTTTACAAACACCTTCCAGAAACAGCTTCATGTAAAAGACAGAGGGGTAGGTTACCCAAAGCAAAGGCAAGTCCTTAAAAGCAATCCAGTTCGGTATTACTGGCAACATCTTTACCCCATGCAGGACACACAGTTACAAGAAATTTTTCCATTGTTCGCCTCTTTCCACATTTTTAAATACTTCTTACCTGCACATGTGAAGGAAAAATGGTTCAACTCTGCTACATTGCAGTACATACAGTAAAGCTCTGACTTCTTAAAGGAAGCCTTGAAAGCAATCTCAGCAACCATTAGAGTTTTCTGACCCAGACTAGTGTGGGTGGTTCAGAACACGTGGTTTTAACTTTTCCTGTGATGAACATATCAGAAGACAGGGTCCATATATTACCTTCCTAAGATTATACTTTTCTCTGGGTTTATCTTACCTGATGTGAGACAAGTTGCTTTATACACCTCTTATACAGACTAGTGATGTCTCTAAAGATTAGACAACTGTCACACTACGGGGAATAATCATGGCTTTTTGCTTCACTCTACTATTGTGATAGTCAGGAAAAAAAAAGGTCTGAATTTGTTTTAAGAGGAAAACTGCACATCCAGATACAAGACTTCATGCTAGTGAGGCTAGGTGAAGTTAGAAGAAAAGAAAGGAAATAAAGAAGTGGGGAGACAGATGTAGGAATCCTTTCCCAGATTCAAATGATGATGAGTGTTCCTATCTATGTTTGCATCACTTGTAGGAACTATAATGAAATATTTGTGACTTCTGCAGACGCTACTAGGACATCCTTGGAAAAGGGCAGCATTAGCAGAGTGTTATCAGTGTATTCTCAAGCTTTAACTCAATAATACAGAGAGAAATGCTAAGGCCCCTGGCCTTCAGATAATCCAGATGATTTTGTTTCCTTTTTGGCAGTCTCACAGAAGGATGGGAGAGGAAGTTTTTCAATGTCAACAGGGCTGTATGTGTCTGTCAGCACAGGAGTCTCTGGTGACAAAAGGTTGTAAATATCCAAACTCAGGATTTCCTTCTTTTTTCTGTTCTATTTTCTTTACATAATATGTAGTATCTCGTTTACCTCACTTTTGATACTTCTTTTTAAAGGATGCCCTGAAAACCCTCGCAGATTTTAGATTTAAAGGAATATATTTGTAACTATCTGCAGCATGTATATTTGGTACAGCTCCCATGCTTTTTTTCTAGAAGAAGATTCCAAATCTTCCAAACATTTTGAAGTAATCTCAACAACCTCCAAAAACAGCAAGAAAACAGCAGCATGGAAAAACGATGCCTGATCTCCAGAGTTTTCAGAATGATCACCAGTCCTTGTCAACTATTTCAAAAGTGGGAAGGCTATAATTTTGACTGACGATACTAAGAACAGTTGGAAGAATAAAAGACATTTTCAGCACTTCAGCACACCTCCCTTACTCACAGCACTAAAACCAAGTGCTGTGATTCACATATCACATACAAACTACCTGAGACTAACTCCTCCAATTTAATTTTCCCAGAGGCTTTGGTCTATACCAATTACTTAGCATTCCTTCCTTTAACAGGTCTAACTGAAGAAAACCCGTGGGCTGAGGCAGTAATCAAAACCTTCTGGTGAATTGCCCAGTCCACCTCTTTCAGCCAAGATGTTCTTCTTTACATCCAGGGCACCAAGACAATGCCTTTGTCTGCTGTTTTTGATGGCTAACATCAGCACCATTACTGAAAGTTCTTGATGGAGAAATCAGGGGCTCTGGAGTTCACCAAAACCTTCCCAAAACTTTCAGGAGGCAAAGGCACAAAGAAGTTGTTTTCCCCACCTTGCAAAAGATGGGGAAGTGAAGAAGCTCGTGGGATCACTTTCTTAGTGAAGAAACTCATAGGACCACTTTCTTTTGTTTCTGCTGCAAATCAGCTAGTGCCCCTGCAGCCTGAGTGCCCTGTATGTGACCTGAAACAAGTAATTTAATCCGTCTGTGCTTTACTTCCACAACTATAAACTGGAGATAATCCTTCTCCACTTCTCCAGGCAGCCTGGAAGATAAATTCGTTAATTCTTGGGAGCTGCTCAATACTTTGACAAATTGGGCTCTCTGCATGCAAGCACTTACAAAAAATTTCTACTCCTGAAGCAACCCTCCTTCTATCTGACAGCTGAAAGATGTAGGTTTGAACATACTAATCCACTAGGCCTTAAGACTTTAATCCTCCAAAGTCACCCTACCGATTATTATGCCTGGTTGAGCATCAGAACTGAACAAACAAATGCTGAATAAAGTTAGCCTGCCAAAAGATTTCACTTCAGACATTTAGGTTTTGTTGGGGTTCTCCCGCTTCCCACCTCAGCCTCTCTGAAGAAAAAGAAAACAAGCTGATTGAATATTAAGACAGCCGCCAGACTTTGTTTTTGCCACAAATACCATGAAGCAGCAGCCATGGAACTCAAATCCCAAATATCTTGCTCTGGCAGGGGAGGTAGGAAAATTAATAAGAACAAAGAGAAGGAAAGAAGAGCATTCAAGGACAGAGAAAAATGTGATAACAGTGGTCTTGGTCAGGTCCATTAAAATATTGTGCATCTTCACAGGCAGCAAGCTCCAGGACAAGGCTGGTGTGTGGGTAACATTAGTTGTCACAGTATATTTATGGCAGTCACCAGAAACATGTTGGTGTTGTGTTTCTCTCTACTTCTCTTTGTTTGACCGTTTACTTTGAACTAAGTTTGCCTCTCTGTCCTGAAGAGATGCACAGAGCAAAATACTTTAAAAATAGACAACGGGAATTTTATGCCTATGAAGAAAATAATGTTATGGGACAGGTCTTTGAGTCAGTCCTGTTTGATCCCCAGTGGTGCAATGAGATTTAGATAGATTGCATGAGCCATACTGCATCTCTGATAATTGTGAACATAAAAAGGCCATAAAGGACAATTGATTTCCTGCATCTCTGCATATATCTTCCCCTATATTATCTTGCCAGATATTGCTGGTGATTTATATAAATCTCATCACTCACTTTTATACATCTATTAATTAGGACCATATTACACAGCTTTATAATTGAAAAGCAAATATTTTAAAACATAATTCTCTGGAAATAAAATGCTATTATTCAGGAGACAGCATTTTTTAGCAATCAGTTGAGCACTCAGAAAATACAAATCACCATGTATGTTTCAGGCTAGGGCTAAGTGAGCAACCATTCTTTGTGTTGAAAAAACTTTATCTTCCACCCTAATACCTCCAAGGACTTGTACTCATCTGTTGCTTTTAACTTGTCAGTTACACTTTGAGGTTCAAACACTGAAATCGCATTTGCGAGTGGATCCAAGGTTTACAAGTTTGGTGTGGTTCTAATCAGCAACATGCTGTTCAAATACTATTTATGAGAACTTGTTGATACAGAAAATGGGACTGGAAATATTGCAAAAACACACTCAGTCTGGTATGGAAGCAACTTCCAAGAAGCTATTTTTGAGCAATTTCCACTTCTTGTCTTGCCCTTAAACAGGAAGCAGTAAAAATCATAACAGTAACTATGTTTAAGTTCTCAAGCATTCTAAAACCTTGCAAACAATTTTCTGACAGTATAGGTTCTGGTATCTCCTTATTAAATTCAAATAAATTTTACCCTCCTCATTTTGTGCTTTCCTTACCAAGAATACCTGTACACTCTTAGGTTTTTAGCAAAAAACCTTAGAAGCCAAAGACTACATTTTTGTCAGCGACAATCCTTTTGCAGCAAAGAATTTCTATTGGTTCCTCAGGATTGGAGAATTTGGCTGGGAAGTCGTTGTCTAATGGTTATGTCAACATATCATGTTGTTGCTATTGTCCTGAAGCAGCAAATAATTGTAGAGCAAATTAATCTCCTCATTTGCAATTGCTTAGGATTTTAATTAAGCATGGATACTCAGACCAGTAGAAGGAACTCTGCATTGTCCTTCAAAGAAACATTTAGTCCCAGTGAATGTCGGTAGCACCCTGGATGTTACATGTTTGCCTTATCTGTCCTTGGCTGATAATAAAGGAACAGACATCTAGCAAGCATAACAGTTGTTATGGAGAGGGAAAAAAAAAAAAAAAAAAGCTGCCACTTTCCTTTTGTCAGAAAAAAAAGAAAAGAATTTTAAAAAGCATCTTGCTTCTGAAATTGTTTTTAGCAGGAGAAAAAGTAAAAAAAGATACTTCTTCACCTTTTGCATCTCTCCAGTTACTTGTTCTACTTGTTTTACTGGAGAAATCATTTTATCAGCTAATTGTGTTTAGAGCAATAGCTGATGAAGCACATGGGAAGCTGAGCTACATGTTCATTGCCCTTGTGCCTGCTCAGGATGTCCACCACGTGCAGGCGACCTCGCAAGCCTTCCCAATAGAGGGGATTTCTGTCCCTGACCTTTGCAGATGTCATGCTGGGCTATTTTTGTTGGTGAGGTTAATTTAGGATATAAATCGGAAAGGAACTTGTTACCGTGCGGGAAGAAACACACAGTACAATCTTTGTGGGAGTTTTATCTTTGGTCCATATCTCAAAGTCATAAAAAAGAATCTGACTGATATGGATGGGAATTAAATCAGACCCTGAAAAGAGAAAACAACAATCTCCTCTTCTTCTTTCGTCCTTCATTCTTTTTCTTCTTCACTTGCAAATGAATTAGGACTCTTTAAGTGTCTTCCCCTTACTACCCCTTTACTTCAAAAGTATGTGCTCATTTGTGTTTTATTTAGTATTATTTATACAATAGTTTCTTTATTAAGAAACACTGTACAAAATATGATTGTATAGTAGATAAATGAGTTAAAATGGCCAATGCTGGCATAGTTTTACAAACAAAGATAGATATATCTTGTTGAAAAGGATCTCAGAAAAGTTGGCTGAGAAAGGGCCCTAAGAATGGAAGTAATCCCTGTCCCTTTCTCTGCTTTTAAATATTTACTTCAAGACATTGTGGATAGATTACGATGATGAAAATATATCTGTCTCACAGTGTCATTACCTTAGTTAATTGAAGAATATGCAAGGTTTGAAAGTAGTGTTATTTGTCTTCTCTTTGCTGCGAGGAGCTACTGATACCTGTAAGTTCATACACACATATACATGTGTATCTATATATACACACATACAGGCACACAATTATTTGTTTTTTGATGTTAAAACAAGATGCTCTACTCCCCCAGGAAAGGATGCTTCCTCCAGGTGCACAGTTTTCACGACAGAAGTCTAGATGATGGGACAGAGTGGGAAGGGGAGCAGTGCTGTTTGGCATCTGCTTTCTGCACAGCTGAACAAGAGTATTTCTCAATGCTGTGGCACCATAGCACATTTCAGAAATAGTACAAATCTACAGTCTCAAATCCAGTGTGATTTGAGAGGCCAGCACAGAGAAGTGAGAAAACTTTATACAGTTGAGGTCTGAAGTAAGCCTTTAATTGCCAAAGCTTTTTAGGCTAGGCTTATTTTTCTGGAGAAGTGAATACATGCCAATGCTAGATGGAAAAAAAATCTCTACACTTTTGTAAAGGGATATGATCTGTGTCTTTTCTAACATCTCTGTCACACTATCAGCCCTCTCTTAAGAAAAACCAGCCATTGGAAATCGGCCAGATCTCAAATAAACTAGCTAAAAAGAAGCAGTGGTCAATTAACTGGCAAAAATATTTTTGCTGTTACAAAGTTTCATTTTGACCTTTGCCCACTGTTTAATTTTCCTCCTTGTTTCTCAGTGAAGGTGAGGAAGTAATCTTTTAATCATATTCTGGATCAACTCAAAATAAAACCCCTGAGTCTTACAGCATGCTATTTGTTACTCAGTAATGTAAGCATTGCTAGCTTCTATTCTTAGCTTTATTTACCCTTTCTGAAGGAAAGGTAACAGAGCTGGAAACAGATAGCAGTAATGGTTTCAGTAATATTCTATAAAGAGATAATATCATCTGCTACTCTTTCAAGGCATTAATTTGTTTATACATTTAAAACTGATGTTTACTCCCTAAGTGCTTTTGTCTTGTAGGAATTCACGTTTAATGTGTTCCCTACCGGGAACATGATATCCATATCAACATCACTGCTTTGCTGGTCATAATCCCTCTTCTTATAAATAAGGTATATACTTAAATGAATGACTCTGCATTTCTCTGTGCTAAACTGCTTATTGTACAACTGAACCTACTTCATCACGTCAGTTTGATTGCTAAATGCCACTGGTATGAAGAAATGCGAACTCAACAGAATCATCCAGGGTAAAATTCATCTTGTCATATTTAACCTAATTAAAACCTAGGTTGCATTAGCTACCTAGACTCAAGAGGTAGAAACAAGCTTGTCCCAACAGTAAATCCCATTTAGAACAGATGGGATAAATCACAATATGCAAATGCCTGGGTTTTTTATCATTGTATGCGAAGGCAGATGACGTGATTTGCTTGGACCTAATTTCTGACTTAAAAGGGATAAAATGGATCAGATAATACCAATCTTAAAAGTTCTACCCTTATACATTACAATTTTTCTGACAGTTTGTGTTTCTGAACTATGCCAAGAACTTCTTCTCTCTCTCTCCTCCCCTGCAGGTAATAATACTGATGGAGCAGTAATTTAAGATATTTTAACAAGATCAGTGATACTACATTCCAATGCCAAGACCAATATTCATGTGGAGATGCTATGTTTTTTCTTCTGGTAACATGCTCTCTTGGTTTCTCTTTGTGGTTTCTTGGAATATGGTATTTTTTTCTCTATTTTTACAAAATGTAAAGTGAAGTTTATGTTTATGAACAGAATCTTGGAAACCAGAGATATTTGTCTCAGAAGAAGTCTGGTAAGGGCACCAAGAGGACAAATGAACGTTTTTCTGAGAGTAACCCTGAAGAATCCCACACTCTTGGCAGAGTGAGCAGTTCTGGGTTTTGCAGTGGTCGGCCTTAAGGTGGATCACCAGTGAGATGCATCTTTGAGAGCTGGGATTGAGCAGATTTCATCTATATTTCTCTCATAAATTGCAACATCTAGCAGAAGACAGAAAAGATCTTTAATCAGTGGTGGTCTGGACCAGATGTGAAGATACTACCAAAAGTAAAGAGGCTTGCTTTCCCACACAGTTTTTGCATCCTGAAGGTTTCAACCAAAAAACTCAGATTACACAAAACACCAAATCTAGGCCAAAATCTTTCCACTCAAAACTTGGTAAACCTCATTGATTTCCTAGCCAAAACCTGATGCTGTGCAACCGAAACCCTGAGACTCCAGGAGCAGAGAAAACAGGAAGATCTTATATTTATCCACAGACCACTGATTTCCTAGTTTTATACTCCACGATTATAAGAAACTAGCAATGCCATCCAAGTCCCTTTGGTTGTGAATGCACTATCAACTGCATATCACATTTAGATCTTTTGTAGGGAAGCATAACTTTTTTAAACTGTGTTTTTAAATGCTACACTCAAATAGCTTCAGTAAAAGTAATAACGAATTGGGTCTGAATTTGATCAAGACTTTGGGATTTTTTTCAAGGAAAACTGATACTGTGCTTAAAGTAATTGGCTGGTATCCTCTCACAAAATTTCAAGTTTCTCCTAGTGGAACTTTTTTAGTAATTTAATTGCAGAGGGAAGCTTTTAACAGAGGGAGTTAGGATGCTGTAACAGTATAGTAGAACCTAAGAGGTGGCCTCCCAGCTCCAGAAGTAGTACTAATTATGCTGAACTACCTCACTTTTACAGGCAGTTGTATGAAACATCTCTTACTGGAAGGAATTAGGTTTCTGCACTGGGATACTCAGCAGTCATGGCCAGGAACTGGGATGCTTCAAAAAGACAGTAGAAAGTGCTTAGATTTGTAATTTCCTCTCCAGACTGAGTTGAGTACATCCTTCAATGCCATAGTTAAGCAGGATTTATAAGGATTTGGCCTTCACACTCTGAAGTTTATCTGTCTTCAGTTTATCTGTCTCAGCTACAGTTTTCCATCAAGACTGTTTATGTATTCTGCACCATATCACTGCTGGAAAAATCTAATGTATTCTACAGAGCAGAAAGTCTCTTCCCTATCTGCAAGCACAGGGACTAGAAATACTGCCTGTCTAATTCCAATTTGTTCTGGCTTGCATTGGAGATATGAACAGTGTTTTCACACAGAAAATCTTATAGAATTTTAGTATTGTCACTCTCTTTATATCTCGTACTGAGGAATCAAACCTCCTAGAGCAAAGGCAGAGACCAGAGACACAAGGTGCTGAAGGTGTTTTCCACTTACCATCTACCATACCTGCCATCCTTTTGAGTGGAAGTAGCCATACAGGTAGTCAGTGAAAATAGAGAGAGGTGTTCTTGATCCATTCATCATCTTAGGATCACATAATGGTTTGGATTGGAAGGGACCTTAAAGATCATCTTTTTCCAACCCCCCTGCCATGGGTAGACCAGGTTGCTCAGAGCTCCATCAACACTGACCTTGAACACTTCTGGGGTGGGTTGTCCACAGCTTCTCTGGGCAACCTGTCCCAGTGCCTCACCACCCTTTATAGGAAAGAATTTTTCTTTAATATCTAACCTAAATCTACCCTCTTTCAGTTTAAATCCATTACCCCTTTTTGTACCACTACAGGGCTTTGTGAAAGGTCTGTCTCCAGCTCCCCTGTAAGTCCCCTTTAGATACTGGAAGGCTGCTACAAGTTCTTCCTGCAACATTCTCTTCTCCAGGCTGAGCAACCCCAATTCTGTCAACCTGTCTTCATAGGACATGTGCTCCAGTCCTCTGATCATCTTTGTGGCCCTTCTCTGGACCCACTCCAGCAGATCCATGTCCTTTTTACACCAGAGGTCCCAGAGCTGGATGCAGTACTCCAAGTTGGGTCTCACAAAACAGAGTAAGGGGGAAGAATCACCTTGACCTGCTGGCCATCCAGATTTGGATGTAGCCTAGGATGTTGTTGGCTTTCTGGACTGCCAGTGCACATTGCTCATGTTGATCTTCCCATGAAGCAATACCCCCAAGTCCTTCTTTCCAGGGCTGATCTCAATCCATTTTTCACCAAGGCTGTTTGATATCTGGGTTTGCCCTCATGCAGTTGCAGGACTTTCATTCAGCAGACAGGGCATTAGGTAGAGATTTTTCTTCCCTGAAGAGACATTTCCCTGAAATGTTAGACAAGATTATCCTAAACCTCTTTGCTGGAACTTGGGTCTCACACTAAGGGCATTTAGGCACACAATTCATGTGCTGAACTCTACTCTGAAGTAGATGCCATCTGTGAACACCTAGACATCTTGCTGTCCATGGCTGTGGTGCTCTCAGCTTAGTGACTGAGTTGGTCTTTTCCAGTCCTATGTTCCTAGAATACCTTGTCAGTATAGAAGCAGGATTTCCTTCCTTTCATACCTTTTTTGTGGTACTCCAGGGTTTTTCATAGTACACACTCTTTGCATATTTACATCATCTCTGGGATGAAGCTTAAGTCATAGCTGGTGCCTGAGGTGTTACCAAAACGTAAATAAAAAGATGATCTTGACATTTTCTGGAAATCTCTTCTCAACATCTGAGTGCACAAGTAACGCTCAATTCACTTTATATCAGCACAGCCTGATTTGTACAAGCCTTGACAAGCTTAGTTCTTGTCGTGTAACCTGAATCTTTGAACAGACCTGAGGTCTTCACCCCCACACTAGCCCACCCCCAAGAAAAGTGTTGCACATCATTAAAGGCTCAGCAAAAATAACAAACTGTCATGCAGCCAGCCTTATCTCATGGACATCAGAAGATGAAAGCAGAGGAACGCCCCCGACACCAGGGAACCTTCCCTGTGTGGGAGGATGTGAGTGGCCAAGGTCGCTCAGCACACACACGGCGACAGGAAGAAAACTCAGCAAGTGCAGCGCTCCTGGCCCAGCCAAGCACAGAGAGCATGAACCACTGATTAAGAATTAAGATGCCAGCCAATGCTGCCTCCCTTTGATGTCATGCAAGACAGGAGACATCAGCCACAGGTATGCAAACATGAAAGTCAAATGCTATCAATCACAAGGGAGCAGCTGCCTCAGCAAACCAGATAGAGCGTGGGTTTCTGTTTAACTAAAACAAACACAATCTGAGAGAAAAAAAATAACTGCAGATGTACCTAAGTCACAGCTGATCTCCTCATTATGAAAGATAGGAGAGAAAGCAGAGAAAAATGGCAGATACTAATTTCATCAAGATTAGTTATTACAACAAAGACATATGTAGGAAAAGGAAGGGTATTTTTTTTTTCTTGCCTTTCTGTAAGTTTCTCTGAGACTTTTTTCATCATAGCAAGAAATATACTTTCTGAAAAGCTCCACACATTTGCTCTGCAGATGTAGCTTTCATTTTTATTATCACTTCAGATGGGTTTGTATGAATGCCTTTGTTATAAGCATTAAGATCTAGATCACGTCACAACCCAGGGTTGAGAAATATGGATCACTCTCTTTTGGTGACTGTCCTCAGGCCTCCTGGATCTGCAGTGTAGATGCAGAGGGTTTCACACATGCTACAAAGGGTAAAGTGAGCCAAGGAGTGGAAGCTAGAAGTAGCCTGCAAACCCTGACATTTTCAAATCCACTGCCTCAGCTGGCAGAACCACTACTCAGCACTATGGCACACCTTAAACAGAGATGTCACACCATTAGTTTAGCTGACTTCTCGTCTTCACCCAGGCAGCACCTGATCCAGGAAAGCTCTTCATTTCAGGCTTACTTATAACAACTGAATGGTCTACAGGACTACCTAAAGTTCATCAAGTACTCCAAGTCTGTAAGAATCCTTCTGTGAATGACAGTTCCACTGGACACATGTTTACACCAGTGTGTTTTTCTGAAAGTGTCCATAGACAGTGATATGTTTATGGAGGACAGTGACTTCAATGAACTGGCAGGTCAAGCCATGAGAGCAGGTCCATAGGGCTGCTCATCTCAGTGGAGGAATTAAGACCAGGCAGAGTGAAGAAAAAGTATAACCTGTCTTCTATCTATTTAGTGTCTTCTCAGAAGCATAAGATTGTAATTAAAGTTTTACATTAATGCTAAATTACTCTGAGCAGTTAGTGCTTTCAGTAAGGCAATAACTGGAACAACATAATGTGGGTGATACACTGCATATGTACAAGTGGAACTAAAAGCAGCACCATGTTTTTTCAGAAAAGAATCTTCACTAGAAGAACAACTATTTTCTCTGTAAATTTTTACAGACTGCCTGCATAGAAGTCTGAAAACAGGTAACAAGTTATCTCATGATACATGTTAAGAGCTGTCAGCTGAGATTTGGACCCCTGTTCCTGCATTAATTATTGTCTGCGGATTCCTTTCCTGCTTCACACCACCTTGCCTTGATGTCAGACTGCAGAGAAAAGCCAGACAGAGACTGAAACTGCAATCAGAATTCTGCAGCATTCAGATCACATTTACAGCTGTTTCAAATCACAGCAGCCCATCTACCCAGTGACACAGACCACAGAGAACATGAGAGTCTGTCTTTTTTCTCCTCACTGGTGCCCCATTGACAACTCAGTTGAATGCAAGGCTTCGTGCTTCCTTTCAAAGCCCTAAGCAGGACTGGCTTCAATTACCAAGTGCACTCCATACCGTGTGACTCCCACATCACTTCCATCCTGTTGGAAGGATGGACTTGTCATCTTCAAGTAAATATTGCGAGTGCAGGAAACAAAGCTTCCTGAAGGACAGCCCGTGACCCTGGAGCTCACTCCTAGAACGGCACAAATGAAAAGGAACGACTCTACCACAGCAAAAGGCAGCAAGATCATTCACTTTGTCCCACTGCTGTGGCAGGAAACCAAGGAAAGAAGCAGCTTCTCAAATAAATGAATAGGAAATGCACAGAAGCATATGTTTTCCTAACAGGTAAATAGAGTGAGTGGTTAATATACCTTGTCCCTTGTTGGCAGGAGACAGTCACACACAAAAAAATAAAAGGTAGAATTTTGCTGGGTCTGAGACTTGTTCAGTATTTCCTAATACCACACATACTATGTGTTACCAGTTCATTGGTGGTCAGGAGGACATGCCTTCCTTCAGGTTGTGTTTGCCTGGCTCCCTTACTTTGGATGATGGTTTTTCTTGTTCCCTTAATTCTCAGTAGTAACACAGAGTATATAAGATTCAGATGCTATATAATATTGATTTTAGTTTTAGTGTGTAAACTAGGTGAAATCCTTTTCAAACTGTACTTTATAAAGCTGCCATTTAAAAAAAATAATTGTTTTCATCTTTTTTCATTATATTTAATCATATGAATATATACTGATGAATTACCCTAATAGATAATGAATATTATTTACTCTCTTGAAACCAGACAAAAATCCAAATTCCTTTATTTTACAAAGAAAATAGACTAATATTTATGGTGCTATAGGCTCTTGCTTGAAACACACCTCATTATATCTCTTATTCTAAAGAGTAAGGCTATTTATGTACTTTTTTTAAGAAAACCAAATGTATCTTTTAAACTGCATGCTTTCAAGGATAAAATCTTTTGTGCACATATATGGAATGACCCTAAAACAGCAGAGATTTTATGTCTGTAGAACAGCACAATCCTACAGCTGGTTCAGTTTTAGGATACAGTGGAACAGGTACTTCTCAACTACTCACAAACTCGCATCCTTTAACTGTAAACAGCAGAGAAGAGCATGAGGTACTACAAAAGTTGTCTGGAGAGTGATGCCCTCTTTACCCATTCTGTGCTGGTGTAAATGTGATGGTTTCCCCCAACTTCTGTGACAAGCATCTAGGAAAACCCATCACTTGATTTTTTAACTATGAATTGAAAAATGAGCTGCTTCTATGTTTTTGTTCACATTTAAGTATACAGTAAATTATGAATATACAATTCCATTTGGAGGATTTGCTTTCTAGTGAAAATATAAAACCTACAAAAGGAAAAGCTAACTTTTTTCCCCCCACTCCTCTAAAATTGATAATGTCTTCTGGGTCCGCTTTATTAAGGATATAGTAAACATATATAACACTGAACAGCTTTGGACTGGAATGCAAAATATAAAAAACCATAGAATGTCTCAAGTTGTAAGGGACCCATGAGGATTATTGAGTCCTTTATAGTTGCATTACACCCAAGTATAAAGAAAACTTACTACATAGTTAACCTTGTTTGCATGTTTAAATACTAGGCATGACGTGCATTGTAGTTTAGGTGGGTAGCTGCTGCAACTAGTGACACCAAATGTCACAAAGTTCTCCTTATATTTTACCTCTCTTTGGAAAACCGGGCTTTTTTTTGGTTGAAATATCTGGGACTCATTAATAAAGATTGTACAGGAACATATAAATCCAGCTTCCTTTAACCACACACAAAAGCAAATGGTTTTGTTAAATAGCAATTGTCATTTCAGAATGAATTACGATTTAAGATGCATTATGTAATTTTTTTTTCATGTTGTGCCATTTGGTCTCTGATCTGTGAGGAGGCTCTGTGCTGTCTATGGAATCAATTAACCCTAAAGACCAGCCATAGTTCTAGCCTCATGCTTTAATGGAAAACACTAGACTTCTTTAGTCGCTTCTAAAGTAATGTGTGACTTGAAATATACAACTTTGCAAGCCAGCTGGCCAGGATAGTATGAATTCCTCCATTTCTCCATCTTCATTGCTACACGAGATACCTGGATACCTGGAGCACAGCACATGACAGTAAATAATAGAGGTAGGTCCGGCATACAGCTAGGGGAACTTTGACTTTCTGTCTCTTAACACAATCAAACAGAAAACAAGAGCGTATGAAAGGTACTACAGGAAGCTGAAACTGAAAAACTCCACCCCAATAAAAAAAAAAAAAAAAAAAAAAAAAAAAAAAAGGTTTTTAAAAAACACCCGCCCCCAAAAAAAAAAAAAAAAAAAAAAAAAAAAAAAAAAGAAAAGCAGCATGAGTCTTTTAAAAGACTCAGTCACACAAATATTCTCCATCAAGGCCACCAAGTGAAATTCTAGCTGAGGGTGGTGGCTAAATACACAGAAAGACATAAATTACAAACCCAAAACTGTGTAGGTATACACACATACACACACACACATCCCCCCTGGCCCATCCCGTATCAGGTTATATGTTTGAACTAAACTGTTTCTGCTTTTAGAGTTCTCTTTTCTCCTTCCTTAAAATGCTCCAACTTTTTTAGCATGGGTATGTTTCCTGTCCTAGCAAACAGTGTGTAAGAGGAACCTGTAAATTTTTTTCTTTTATATACAACCACTGAATTTCCACAAGTTGTTGCAAAATACAATAAAAAAATAATAACAAAAAACGTTAAAAATCATCTTTGCCTCACCACACACCTCTCACACTCTTCCCCCTAACCCAGGGGGGAAGTATTGGAGTTTCATTATTTTCTTGAGAGGGGTAATATAAGTAGTTGCCTTGAGAAGAAAGATTAAATACATTTCAAACAAGTGCCCATCCTAGCCTGTGTCTTGCCAGCAGTCTGGTATTTTCTATGGTAGGCAGGTTGCAGCCTGTGAGCCTTGTTTAATTGCCATGATGGCAGATTCACACTGGAAAAGAAAGGTGCTCGTTCAAGCCACCTTTATGGTGGTTTATGCCACTAAGCCAAAGCCAAAAAAACTCCACAAGCCATCAGAGCAGTGACTTATAATCTCAGGGTTCAAGGACACTACAATTCTATAGACCTCTTCACATCTGGAGGAAATGAGTCTGGTGTGGAGAGGAAACAACCGCATTATCCACATGTCACAGCCTGCTCAGCTGATGGGCTGGCAACTGTTGGGGACTGTGGCAATCCCAAGGCACCTTTTCCTTCTGCATGTTTGCGGAAAGGTTCACCCTCAGCAAACGAGGGTCTACTTTTTGTACTTCACCCACATTGAGCAAATTCTCACTGTATCTCATTTGTGATCTGTCAAGTTTTTAAATCAAGTTATTGTTTATTTTTTTTTTTAGTCTTATGGAGTGGGTTTTTTGTAATTTATTTTGGAAATTTTTAAATATACAAAAATTTAAATATTGTGTAAGAATGTTTGTCTTCTAGATCTCTTGTGTGTCTTGTATCCAAGAGTTCATCCTCATTAAACACAATTAAAGATAGCAGAGGGAGAGAAGTATTTTGATTTCATAGGATAAAAATTAACTGTAACATCATTAACACAAAACAGGGTGAAACATAGCAACAAAAGGATGCCATGGATGGATTCAGTTGAATCTGACAAAGGTCAGTATAGGTGTGACTGAAATCATTTATGTCCTGGATATGTCAGCTGCAGGTCACAATTAAAAATTAATTTGACTCTCAATTTAAAAGGCAGCTGGGAGTGAAGAACGAAGCATGTGACTGCTACAATTACCTGAAAATAATTCCTTTGTAATTTTGTAGTCCATATGATGTTTTTTCATCTTATCTTAGTATTTTGGGTTTGGTTTTTATCATGTTTGTTTGTTTTCTGTTGTTGTTAATGGTTTTTTGTTGCCTTTGTGGATCATGAACATATGTTTATTCAGAGTATTTTATTGTTCCCATAGCACTGGTTTATTGAGTTTTATTTCATTTGTGTGAAGATAGTGCTTAATTTATAAATGTTCTCGTTGATCAAATCTTTCCATTTCCATAATGACAGTGTTGCATACCATGCAGTGGCAGAACAGAGAACAGAGTAGAGGTGTCATGCCTTTGAACCCGCTCTTCTCTTCACTACTCTGGTCTGACGTGGAAGGAAAGAGGATGGTAACATCTTGTTTGTGGAGTCATAGGACTCTTCCCAGTTCCTTCACCTTGTTTTAGGTCTCATCAAAGGACAACATACCCAAATCCATAGGCTGCTAATGTCAAGTCAAGCAAGGAAGGAGTTAATATCTGTGATAGGAAGAGTCAGCCTCAGCTGTCCTCAACCTGGTACCTATTAAGGAGTAGTTATGAGAGACAGGTGAGAGATAAAGTAGGAAATTTTATAGTGTAGGAGAGAATGAGCTAGAGACAGCATTGGGCTGGTTGTCGGGGAAGTAAGCAGAGCCAGGTGTTTGAAGTCATGGAGAGAGAGGAGATTTATAGGCTTCTTCAGTAGACAAAAACCTCCTTTCTTCTTCCATCTGTAAGTAATGAGATACTGGTAGGGCCTAAACCAACTAAAAGCTGTTGTACAGAAAATACCAAAATAGCATGTAGGTGCCTGCATATTTGCTTAAGACTGAAGAAAGGATCATGAGTTAATATGCACTTCATGTAGTTCCTGGTGTTCCAGGTTTCATCTCATGCCCCTGTCCCCATTTGTTGTTAGCCTTTTGAGGGTTTCACTTTTAAAAATGTTTAAGGAATACCCCTGAGTTTCAAGAGGTATGGAAATTTTTAGGAGACAGATCTGGCCAAACAAACTACTCATGAAGAAACACTTTATTTTTGCAAAATACTTCTTGCCCTGAAAAAGACAATATGTTTCTCAGTTTCTATTTGAGCAAGCTGGGAATTATTAATCATTATTCCCATTCCTAGGCTGTCTGCTGCTCCCCTCTCTGCCCACTATTTCCCAATTCAAAATCTATTGTGAAAAGTATATAAATCATAGTGGATAACTACCTCCTATACAAAAAATTACTTTACAGTTTAGTTGTTATTTCCACTCCCAAGTAATATATTCTTTTTATTTATAACACAGGCTGAAAAAAAGACTATGGAGTTATTTCTTCAAGGTCTTACTGAAGGATAGCAAAGCCTATGAAGTTTGAGTAGTGGGGAAAGGTGCTGGGTGCCAGCTTTCACCAGGTTTCCTCTGGAGGCTCCGTGATAGCAGTAGTGCCAGAGCTGCAGGTGAGAGGACAGAGCATTTCTACATACTAAGCTCTAATCTGCAGGATCATCTTCCCTGAGCCAGCCTTTGTTACTGAAGATTTGGTAAGAAGTGGGCTCAGAATGAAGGTCCTTTCAGATTCCTGAGTTTTAGCTGCTTGCCTTAGAGGGTAAAAATTCAGGGCATTGTGGTGAATGCATTCAATTTAAATTAAAAGACACAGCCTTGCAGTTCCATTCTGGATTCTCCTATCTTAGTCTTAGGGAATTGTCTTTGGGGTAATGATTAAAATGTAAACTCCAAAACTGATGTGTTTTTCTCTACTCATTAATGCTGTGGCATAACATTGTTGTCAGATGCGCTGCTTTCTTTAGTGGTCATTTGGCAACAGTGACTGCCAAAACCACAAAACACAATAGTGGACGTGCTGGAGCACTTATCTTTTCCCATGATGCTTTTTCAACCTATTAAATTCATACATCTTAGTGCCAGCAAAACTAGAATAATTTGGGGAACGGATTTTGCAACACGATTTTTGAGGAAGAGGGAGGGGCAGGGCTCAGAAGGTTAAATCTGTGCTGTACAAGTGCCCTGGCTCTTTTTCCCTGCACAGCCAAAAATATGAGATTCTTCTGACAAGTGATTTTTATTTGAATTTTTTGACTGCTGGGTGTTTCAGAGGAGGTCTGCTCAAGCACTCTAGGGACCCCATTCCTTTCCCTTCCCTATGCAGTTTTCCTGCAGCTGGTCAAACTTTTTATGTTGGGGGTTGGCTGAAACTATTTGGATTCTAATTAACTGAACTAGTAGTAAATTAATTCAATGAAATTTTGGCAGTAGTTCTGCATAATACTGGTTTAACAACTCACTGTTAACTTAGGTGCTTTCCAAAGTGGAAAGTGTTAAGGAAGCATGTGTTTACCTTTTGAGTGCTTCCAAAATGACCTTGATTTCAGAACTCTTCTCTTTTTCAGTGGTTTGAAAACACAGCAGTGCATGGGCTCTGCTCATGGGCTATCAGTGACAAGGCTGAATGATGGACTTTCAGGAAATCCGAATACGCTGTCTTATGCTTTGACAGCTCCATGCTGGCTACCACCACATGTTTCAGCAGATTTCTCCCCGTCCTGCACAGAGCCCAAGGACTCAGCCGTGCCCTGCAAAGCTTCCTGTTTACAGCCATGCATCCTCGAAAACAGAGTGCTCTCTGCTTCCCACATCCCAGAAGCCATTGACGGATCCTGTAACATCCTGTGCCTTTCCGTCTCCACAGCACTGCTCTTTCTGAGAACTGCCGGGAGAAGTTGCTCACAGGATTGTTAACAATTGGTCATCACCTTTTGGATGTGTCAGACCGTTGAGTGCTCTGGACCGCTGGGCTTTGCAGACAAGGAAACAATATCAACAAAACATTTGCCCTTTGTTCCCTCTGTATATTGAGTTCAGCATGTATCATAGCGGATAACATGCTTCCTACATGGAGAAAACCCAGTGCCTTTTCGTTTGAGGCTGAATGTTCTATGGCTTAAAGTGCACAGACTGAACTGGGACACAAACGTAGCTCAGCACCAAATGGTCCTGGCAGCTGTACAACTTATCTCCTCCATTTTTCTCCTCGTGGTTACAGCCAAGCTATGTACGTTTTCTGGCTCCCACCTGCAATGTAGTCTCCTCAAGGAGAAAAGTGTTCAGTCTTCAGCTCCCTCCAAAGAGGATCCCAGATTAAGACTTCGTTCCTCTCATTTCTTCCTCTGCCCTCTGCCCTACAATGCACTCCTGCTGTCCTCGGTGGTTACTTAACAGCACTCAAGAGAATGACCAGGAATGATAAATTGGAACATAAAGAGTGAAATCCTCCCTAGTGGGGAAAAATAAATTGAGTTCACTGATACCTTTGTTTGCCGAGGGCTGCCTACACAGGCATACTTTGGGTCACTGAAAAAAGAAAAAAAAAATCATTAAAACTAAGCATGCTCTTTTTTTTTAAAGTAAGTTATCTTCAGACTATGGAACCCAAACCTAACCTCAGCCTTGCACCCACTTTTAGTAAGAAGAAATCTGGAGCCATGAGAAGTGGCCTGTGCCACCTCCTGCAGCATTCCATTCATGGGGATGGTCAGGGAACCGGTCTGGTCCTATCCCTGAGTCCTGCCTATGGAAGAATGCTGGGGTGTCAATACCTCTGTGTGTGTGTCACACAAATCTCACAAATGTAGGTCAGGATTATGCCTGAGTGTGCAAATCTAGATTTGCCATGTAGTATTAAGACTGCATGAAGTTTGGAATACACATTGTTTCTGTTTAAAGATTACCTCTAATTAAGCCTTTCCAAACATATTTGGGATTATAGATCACTCACAACCTTTCCATTGTTCTTGAAGTCAAAACAGCAGCAGCCGCAACCATGCACAACACATTATTAAAAGAAAAGCACTAGCTTAAACTAAGTTCTATAATTGCATGCTACTAAGTAAAATGTATACTTTAAAAATTCTTTCCAACATATGAAATGATACAATAGAGGGTAGAACCCTACACCAAAAAAAGTTGCTATAAGCCTCAAAGACTATCTCTACTGGAGAAAAAAGTATTCTCATATATATATAAATAGTTAAATGCTTGAAAAAAAAAGATTGACTAGCCCCTAGAACCACAGCTGACAGCAAATTCTTCAATCTAGAGTTTAAATTAATGTAATAAAAAAGGAACTGCAAGTTAGCTGAAAACCTACTTTTCTTATACCTCAAGTAAAGTCAGTAATGAAATCAAATAGTAAACAGATCTTTCTTCCTGCATGCACTCTCAAAAACAGGCAATGAACACAGAATTTGTGTGAAACAGGGCTTTGGGAAAAGCTGTTGCCAAAACTCATTAACTCTACACACGTCTTAATTTCTTCCCCATCCAGCTGGAATACACATATGACCTTCTCACTGACGAATTATTTACACACACGCATAATGTCAAAGAAAGAGAAACCCAAAGGAACAATGCAATAACCTGGCACACGCCTCAGAATTTTAATGCATCTTTCTTGACTTAGTGTATATATGTAATAACTGTAGGAACAGAAATAGAAACTTTGCTCTTTAAAACCTCATTTAGTTGATTGTTGGAGTGTTGTTACACTGTCATAGAAACAGAATAGCTGGAGTTGGAAGGGACATTTAAAGGTTATCTAGTCCAATACTCCTGGCATAGGCGGGAACATCTGCAACTAGACCAGGTTGCTCAGGGCCCCATCTGACCCGACCTTCAGTATTTCCAGGGATAGTGACCCAGGGCAACCTGTTCCAGTGTTTTACCACCCTTATTGTAAAAAACTTCTTGCTTATATGTAGTCTAAATCTACTTTCTCTTAGTTTAAAACCATTCCCCCCCATCCTATCACAACACGCCCTGCTACAAGGTTTTTTCCCCATCTTTCTCATAACTCTCTTTTATGTATTGAAAGGCTGCAGTAAGTTGTCCCAGGAGGCTTTGCCAGGCTGAACAATTCCAACTCTTTCAGCCTGTTTTCATAGCAGAGCTGTTCCAGCCCTCTGAGAATCCTCCTCTGGCCTTTCTTTAGGACCTGAGTCAGACTGAGTACTCCAGATGGGGTCTCACCAGGGAGAAGTAGAGGGGGAGAATCACCTTCCTCAGCCTTTTTGGTCACACTTCTTTTGATGCAGTCCAGGATAAGGTTGTCCTGAGCTGCAAGAGCTCGTTGCTGCCTCATGCCCAGCTTTTAATCCACCAAGTCCTTCTCGGCAGGTTTGCTCTCCATCCCTTCACCCTGCCATCTGCATGGATACAAAGGATTGCCCTGACCCAGTTGCAGGACCCTGTTCTTGTTGAAATTCATGAGGTTCCCATGGATCCACTGCTCAAGCTGGTCCAGGTCCTTCTGGATGGCATTCCACCCCTTAGGCATGTCAGCTGCACCACTCAGCTTGGTTCATTTGAAAACTTGCTGAGGGTGCACTTGATCCTCTCATCTACATCACTGATGAAAACATTGAACAGGAGTGATCCCTACACTGAGGGAACCCTGAGGGAAACCACTTGTCACCGATGTACCAATCAGGACACTGAACCATTGACCACTACACTCTGGATGAAACTGTCCAAACTGTCCAACCCATTCCTCATCCACCAAGCAGTCCATCCATAAAATATATATCTCTCCAATTTAGAGAACAGGATGTTGTGGGGAACCGGACATCCAGAAATATGACATCCATAACTATCAAGCTACTATCAAGGAATAGATTTAGTGTCGCATTGCTTGGTTGACGTTGGGTCTTTGTTATTACCACTGGCAAGCCAGGGTTTATTTTCCAAGTATAATTTTGGATGGGAATGTTTCTTTTTGCTTGGAGTGAACTTTAGATACTGGGTGAGTATTCTGCTTTAAAACGGCATATTTGACAAACTGTGTGGCTGAGGTGTATATATATACTTATTTCTGTGAGACTGCTATGTGATTTCCTTTAATTGGGTGGAATTATCTTGTTGCTAGATCACAGTATCAGCGAAGGTGACTCAAGTTCCCTGTGAATTTTTCTGTGACAGAGTACCCTAGGTAATTCAGGAAAAGTCCAGCCCAACCGCATCCCGCATCTATTGTGTGATTGTCATTGAGTCAACAAAAGGGTTGACCCTGAGTGGAAATTACATGAGGCCAAGATAAATTTATCAGTCTCAATAACCTTCACACTTTTTTTCTTCCTTCCTTCTATTTCAACTCCTGCTAGTTTCACTCAGTGGTAGCACAGATGCCTTGTGAGCTGCTGTGACCTTCCTTTCCCTTTCTAAATCTCATTAATGTATTCCTTCCTCCATCCAAAAAATCATGGACTCTGTGAAACTTGCTACAACAAGCCCTCAGAGAGGCCTGACTGCATTTTGGCTTTATAAAGGATGGCACAGATACCTTCAGGACTACAAGATGGTGCAGAATGGCACCTTGTAAGGCTTCTCATCTCTCAGAAACAAAAGCTTGATAGAGACCTACAGTCTCACTCTTAGTGCCGTGGGTCAGGCTCTAGGTTACGGCAGATTACTTCACATTTGTCACTCCAGATCTCAGGTACTGTCCCCTGAAGTAAAAAAAGACAGTTTAGCTGCTCTAACAGCCTCCCTACCCATTTCTGTGACCCTCTTTTGTGTTGTGAGCCCTCAGGCCACCTCACAGCCTTAGCCATTACCATAGACAGCAATTATTTCCAGGCTTCAGCCACCAACTTATTTTCAATGAAGACAAAAGGGAATATTTGCAAGTCCAAACTAACCATGGCAATTTTAGCACCTCGAACCTGAGGTTAGGGCTCTAAGTAAACTTAGCTGTATTTACTCATGTTCTGGTATGACTACAGTGCACCACAGTTGGCTGCTGGTCTTCCTGAATCACATCAGTACCAGTTGCCTGACTCCTTCACTGATGTTACAAACACTTCAACAGGTAAATTCAACATCAGCTATAAAACTGTTTGGGTTTGAATTATCCAAGGGCTTCATGGATTAGCACATACCACAGACTGTTCACTGTATTCACTATGTAAAAAAAAACAAATACCCTGAAATAGAACTATGAGTTTTGTAGTTTTCAGTAGCAAAATTATGTTCAAGAGGCCCTTTTAACAAGCAAAAAAAGGAATGTAGAAATAAAGTTACAGATGGCTCTACCCACCCTTTTCCCTTTCAGCTGAGAGTTCAAGCTCCATACCAGGAAGCAGGCATGTGCCCAGGGCTAACTGTGCTCTGCAACACTATTTAAGCACTACCCTTGGAAGAGAAGCTGTCTTTGGGGAATGGCTGTCAGACTAAGGTCATGTCTGCACAACTCTGCTATTTGCCTATGTGTCACTTTTTTTTAAAGAATATGGAAATGAATGCCAACATCCAGATTTGCATTTCCTCTATATCTGCTAAGCAGTTTATTCTGTTTAAGGTTCTATTTGAGAATTTTCTGACTGCTACATTTACCACAGTTGTATGCTAATCTACAGTATTAAACACCACATTTTGTTGAAATTTCTGGACATGCAATACACATCATTCATGACATTTTAGAACTAAGTGATTAAATAGACAACAATCTCTAGAATGTAGATAACATCATTATGAATTTACCTGTTTCTTATGGAGTTAGCAGTGGATTTAGCAATGCTGGGTTAATGGTTGGACTCAATGATTTTAGAAGTCTTTTCCGATGTACATGATTCTATGACTCTAGTGCAGGCCTTTCCCTCACACCGCAATATAGAACATGGCAGTTCATTTCCAGAAACTTTTCCTGCTTTCCTGACAGCAGAAACGTTCCTACCATCTACACTGATTTTTATTCAATTCCCTTATTCAATTCCCTCCTTCAATTCAATTATCCCATAAATAATAATGAGACCTATACTTAAATATAAATACCATAAACATCTTTTTAAAGTATTTTTGCTCTTCATTTAAGACTGCTTTACTGCAGACTCAATAGGCAGGATAGGATCTGAATTGGGTTTTTTTTTGTGATTTCCAGCAGCTCCTCAGTTTCTCTCAAGGCACATACAGTGTTTATAACTCTTGTGTTTTACTGGGGTAAGTTACATCCTACTGACAGCCTATTGTCCCTGCTACTTGTCAATGGACCCTGGTAATTTACTCTCTCTCTTTCTGTACCTAAGGCAAGTTTAGCTGAGGACTGTGCTAGATGGCTCATAAAAATTCCATTACAGCAGCTCCCAAGGTGAAGAAGTTTCTGTGAGGCATTTGTCATACAGTCTGCCTAAATACCAGAGACTGTGACTAGGGAGACAAAAAATGTCCCCAGTGTGAAAGCAGATGAATCAAAAATCTTGTCCTGAACTTTTCATGCCATACCAGCAAACATCAGCCAGACTAGCCAGGTGGGAGCAGTGTGAGCTGCAGGAGGAGCAAGCTGCAGCTGTGCTGATGTTCTCCAACAGCCTAGCAGAGGGGAGGAATTCATCCAGATTAGTTTCCTCAATAATTTCCTTTGTCATTCATTGTAATTCCCGTTGTAATGAGAAGCACTCTATAGCTGTCACAAAGAGATCTTGATTTAGTATATTTAAGAATAGAGAATGGAAGTAAAAATCAAGGAGTAAGAATGTCCAGGCAGAATGAGAGCATGAAATTTATCTGTGTCACCTGTACTGTGAGTTCACTCATGCAAAGTATAACCATCCATGAAGGGCTCAACCCATGAAGAACACCATCCATCAGAGCTCCAGACTCCAGTATAACACAGTTTGTCTTGGAGAATCTGGTTTCTTTCTTGATTAGAGCAACATGAACAGAAACTTAACCTTGCTCAAAGTGTGATATACCTTTCAAACTTTCCTTCCTTGTTGCCTGTTCTTTCTGAGTAACCAGAAAATACTGAAAAAAATAAGGTGAATAAATTCAGCATTTAGAGCTGATTATATTACTTTCTAAATCTCTGCTGAAATTCTGGAAATTAAATGGTCCTAGAAGTGCAAATGCTGCATTGAAGTTTTGTTGTTCTCCAGGCCATTTTGCCCTGAATCTGTGAATGGAGTTCTCATGAAAATTAGTGCAGTTATATTCATCTAACAACACTAAGGAGAAAGCCCTGCTAATCCCTCATGTTACTGAAAATATTAGAATTACAAATTTTCAATTTTTAATTATTATTTGATTCTATTGATGTCTAACCTCATAGCCTATGACAGCTACTTTTTTTTTTGCGTTACATGCCCAGGCTGCTGAGGGAACATTTCCAGCCTGCATTTACATTAATCTCTTTTCCCTCCAAATTGTTATCAAATCTATCATACAGAAAGATATTTGAAATCTGACCCAGTTCCATTAACAATTTAAGCTCCAGTGGAAGATGTGAATGAAGAGATGGACAGCTGAGAAGTAAATCAAGCTACATTGATTTCAGAACAATATCACAAACTTGTATGACTCAACACTGCAAAGGCAGCATAAACTTACCCAGTAATGATTTTTTCCCCCAAAATTAGGATGAGAAATTTTATCTATTTTTCGAGTCTCTACCGTTTAACCTGCTTCTTTTTACACAGCTACTGTAGTGTGCCTCCAACTCACCCCCTCTGCCCATAACTCCATGGTGTGGATACTGAATACATGCAAAAAAAAAAAAAAAAAAGCAAAAAAATAGTACTTTTGTTGTGAGATTTGAGAGCCCAAGATCTCCCCAGCTGAAAATTAATTTGCCTCTTCCTTTCTTACTCCTGTTTAGTGCTGTTGAGACAGACCTACAAGTTCCTCTGTGGAAGAGAGATTTATAATACATAACATTAAATAATTTTTTACCCTGTACTGTTAAATGTTTTTTGAGATTGACCCACTCCCCACTGAAGTCAGTGGGTGGTTTTCCCCTGAATTCAATAGCTTTTGGATTGAGCCAGAATGAAGGAATGAAGCACTAGGACACTACAGCACATACAAAGAACAGGACAGTACATTAAATGCATGTGTTTTCTCATCACATTTGGTGTTTCAGGCTGTTTAATCACTGCCTCTCCCCATATAATAACAAAAGATATCTGGGCCTGGAAAAGATAAATTATTTCAGTGGTTTTTCTTCTATTAATATTTTTTTTAGGTGTATCCAAATAGCACATGCCAAAATGTGACACAATTACTATGTTTATGTAAATTCAGAGAAGTTATAAAAAAATAAATTTCCTTGGTACTTTAAAAAATAGTCACCTAGCTTTTAAAAAATATTTAAGTACTCACAGTATGTATTACATTCTCATAGGAAATTACATGCTAGCACTTATGCATATATTCAAACCCAAGCAAACATCAGAAGAATTTTTCTTGATGGTAGTTCATATGTCTTAATATCTGCTAATATTAGTCATCTGCACATTTAAGTTTTATTAAATGTACAAACTATGTGACACTCCACCCTTGTTGCAACATCGGCTTGCAGTGTCCAGCACTTTTGTACTTCAAGGACTTATTGTCTTTCAGGGCAGGGGTCTAGAGTATCTGCATAGTGGGAGAAAATAAGGAAAGGAAAAAAAAAATAATTATAATACTTTGTAGACACTGAGGTAACTTAGTCAATGCATAGATTTTATTTATTTATTTAAACTTACTGAAACAAAGTCAAGTCCTAAAAAGTTAAAAGCTAATCATGGTATTTATTATAAATTCACCCCTGTTGCATATGTATTACATAAAAAAAAATTTACATCAATGATCAAATAACACTCTTGTTTAACAAGACTCCCTTCCATTGAGAGGATGGATGGTTCTCCAGGGATGAGTGAGCTGTGAAGGACAAGCAGAAGGAAGTGCTTTCTGTCAACTCCCAATATCCATTGATTCAACCATTCATTCAAAGGAAAGGAACTAAATCTTCTTGGGTACATGTGAAATGAGTAAGAACTTCTCATGTGCCATAGCATAAATATGTGCTCTAGAGCAGAGGACGTAGAAAGAAATAAACATAATTCAAAAAATTTTGCAGGGAAGAGAGAGGAAAACTAAGATGCATCTCTGTGGAGCAAGTGCTGGGCCTCTGGGGCCCTCAGTTTGTTGTGAGTAGCTGTGATATATTCTGCCTCATTTCACTCCTAGAGGAAATTACAAATCCTTAAAAACCCCACAACAGTCATGAAGCATCAAATATTGAAAATCTGAGAAAACTTGATGCTTTCTGGGATATTTCCAGATCCCACTTAATGCGTGACTCATGATAGCAATTATCCTCTCCATGCTAGGGGTACAGTAACTAATTAAGCAGGCGCATGAAAGCACCTTCAGAATCTGGAAGGAAAGCATAACTGATGTGATTATATTCCTGACAGGTTCCTCTGTCCAAAGCAAGCTTAAAACTTCTTAAGTCCACAGTTCAAATGAATAGAAATCAAGTGCCTGGGATTCGAAGTAGTGTAATGCAGTTTAATGTACCATTCACTTTAAAAGATATTGTTCTTTGGAGGAGTCATTCTTTATATTTTATGATGTTTGGAGGCAGAGCTGCCTAATGAATATAACTAAAAGCTGTCTGGGTTATAAGTACGAGTGAACTATTTAAACATCACTCATTATGGGGGAAGACTGATGGCTGCCTTGATTCACAGCCTGCCAAGTTAAAATAAGTTCAAGGTACTGAACCTCCTGGAAACCAAACAAACTGCACAGCCTGAGCGAACCTGAAGGACAAAACTAACAAGAGCCATGCTGGCACCCTCTCTTGAACTCTGAGTTCCTGAGAAGGGATGGTCAAAGCTCCCATGCTCCTGATAGTAATTCAGCTGCTTTGGTATCACACATTTATATCCTTCCTACGTTGTTTTTTTGTTTGGTTTTTTACCCCTTACAATCTAGTAAACAGGATTAAAGAAAAATGACAAAAGAAAGAATAAAAAAGATGAAAAGAGGAAAAACAGAAGTCAGAAAAACATCTAAGCTTTCCCAGAGAAAAACTGCTAATAGAATTAATGTATTTGTACTGGCATTGAATTAGAGAGTTACGGACTAGAATTTGCTGAGTAAGGACCTTACATCTATGTCCGAGAGAGTTGCTCAGTCACATCTTTCCCTGTTGAACTTCTTTGGAGGTGGTGCTGCAAGGAATATTGTTTTCACATTGTGAGAAGACAGAAACTCACTACTCCATCCTGGATGGATCTAGTGATCAAAGTCCTCCTTCTTCCCAAAGGCATTTGCTGACATTTCAGTTGCCGAGGTATAAAGGGATAAGGGCAAGAAGCTCTCTTGCTTAGAAAGAAGAGATGATGCCCAAACTTACTTACTAAAAAAAAAAAATCCTGTGATTCACTGTTTCACTTAGCTGCGAATCCAGTTCATATTTAAATCAATTTGTGTACATCTATGTTTGTGTGCAAATGTATAAACTTCATGTTATATATGTGTATCTTTGTGGCAACATGCACCAAAATGTTTAGCTGTTTAGAGTTTTTCAATGCCTTTTTCCTTTTACATTATTACTTTTTCTGTCATTTATCTTTAATCATTTAAAGGAAGATGACTATTTTTTATGCTCTCAACACAAAGCTCTTTAATAATTTAAAGGAAGATGACTATTTTTTATGCTCTAAACACAAAGCTCAGACTGGGCTGTCAGTAGTATTAGACAAGGTGATATTCCTTCCCTACCTTCACACACACTCACATTCACAATATAATAACTTACATTTAAAAAATGGAAGAGCTCTACAACTCATCTGAATCCTTTCAGAAGCAGAAATTATTCTTGCTGAGTGTTCAGGTCACAGGATCACACTGTCACGTGCAGTTTATGTGGCTGAGTATACCCGGATGACTTCACAGCCTTCTGCCAAAGACCCTAAGCTTTTTTAATGTTACTATTAAAGTTTTTCCTCTGCAGCTAGGATTCAAACACTTAAGATTTTGAAGTACTTCCATTACAGACCTCTGACACTGTATTTTCCACTCTGATGCACACTTCTGAGAATTAAATTATATAAATAAATGAATCCTGCTTGTGAGCACATGTCTCGAGAGACTTAATTCTGTAAAAACAGGTTTTAGCTACTTATGTTAATTGATTTTTAGTCAATCCTTAAACATGTCTGCAATTGCTACTGTCTTCTCCTTGAAATTATAGCCCTCTTTCTGGCTCAACTATTTAGACTTTCAGAAGTTTGACACCAATTTCTCTGTCTAATTATTTTGTTCCATGGCACTCTGCTGTAAATTACTGAAATTCTAAAGCATGAAGGTATGTTCACCTGCTCAAAGTGCTACATCAGCTGAAAATATGCAGTGTTTTTCTTTTCAGTAGAATTATCACCTTTAGGGTAACAGCTAAACATTCCTTTTATGCATCCTTGAAAGGTATAATTCTTCTTTTATTCATTTATACTGTTTGTTATTGTCTTTTGTTTTAACATAGAATTTTAAATATAATTAACTGCACCATAAAAAGTGATATAGAATAGCTGCACTCAGAAACAGATGAGTTTGCCTCTTGTAATAGAATAAAAATGTATTTCAAATTGAAGTAGGAGTTGCCTACTATTATGGTCTAAAGTGCACATTTCATTTATTTTATGAAAAAGAAAATATCAGTACTCTGAAGTCAAGGGAAGTCACATTTGAATCTGTGACTTTAGTAGTGGAGGCTGAGCTACTTAGCTCTATCTAGGGTATTTAGCTACAGAACTGCAATTAAATTAATGGGAACTGCACAGCTAAGCCTTGTACTTTGCACTCATAGTATCAGCTGTCGGATCCTAAAAAACTGGAAAAGTTACTGTCAGTTTTGAAACTGACTGGGTTGCTTAGCTTGTCCACTTACCTCAAGACTTGTTGGGCAAAGGGCAAACCTCAACATAATTATTGTGTTTTCCATTTAGCAATAAAATGTGTAAATAATTTCATGTTAGTACAAAGGCTTTGTTCTTACAAACCTCTCCTGTCACTATAGCTGCAGTATTGATGAAGTAACCAAGGGGGCTGGGGGGGACAATCATTTTTTTACTGCCCTGAATTTGAGAAGCAATATTCAAACAAGAATATGAGAATAGAAGTATCAGAATAGAAAAAAGACAATGGAGAAGTTGTTGAAGAGAGATTTGACTTACAGGACAGTGGGTTGTAACACAGAAAATTAAGTCTGATAGCTGCAGAGCAGTAATGTCTCCAAAAGCTCTGATCTTTCTTCTGTCCATGTTATCTTAGTTTTGAACATTTTGTCTTTCTTCTTCTATTGCAAGCAGATAATCCAGTGTGGGCAGGTGAGACACTGCCCTAATAACTTCAATTATTTTTATAAGCCTCAAAGTGAGACCATAAGGAAAAAAAAATCCAGAAAAAAAAAAATAGGATTTTACCAAATTTGTCTAGGTACTTTCAAATGTTACAGTATTCCCCACTTTGCCTCTGGAGCATGCTAACACACAATGGGCACTGATGAAATGGGGCCAGGATTTCACTTGGACTCACGAAGGTTCTACTTATTTTTGATGTGAGTCAGTTGCCAGCAGATGTATCGTAAACACTTCCACCCCACAGAAATCAGGGGGAGGTGAACAAGGGCCACCAAACAAGAAGTTGTAGAGAGGAATTAGTATGAATTCTTTTGTTTCCCCATGGGTTGGTGCAACCAAGCTGTGCTCTGAGGAATAATGCTGCAATTTATTCACTGAGTCACTCAATGCCAAAAATTTTGCCTTTTGTTATTTGTAAGGTAGGCAATGTAAACATAGTTTTCCTTGTGATGAAAATGAAATATTTTAGGAAAGGGTATATGACATTTCAGATCACTTTTAGCTTAAAAAAGCAAATTGAGATCTGAAGTGCTATTATTGTGAAACATCTTTAAAATATTGTGGATAAAGTAATTTAAAACCTGATTCCAGCAAACTTAAGAAAATGGATACCACTACTTTCATGGAGATGAATGTTTATTGGGAGCTATACAGCTCCCTGTGCACTATGCAGCTGTGCATAGTTTTACCACACCAGAAGGGCAAGAGGGATATCCTGGAGCTCTTCTGGCTGCAGAGAGACTCTGGAAGTCTGTGAAGCACAGGGAACCAGCCAGGCACTTTGCTAATGCCATAATTCCTCAGCTCAGCTGAGAAAAAAAGAGAGGCTGAGGAATCAGCAAGTGCACTCTGGAATGAGAGAACTGGAAGAGAAACTAATTGTCAAATTTTATTTCATAAATGGAATAAAAAGAGGTGCTACCAGGACCGACAGAGTTACTAAACCCATTCTATCTAATTGCCTTCATGGAGCAAAAACTTCCTTAACTGGGATCATGTTGAATACTTGCAAAAGTGTTACCATTTCCAAACCTCAGTTTCTAGAATTTGGAAGCACATATCTATTAGCTGGTCAACCAACTCATACACTCTCCAAAATAAAAAATTTTAAATGTCACAATGGAGAAAACTAGTAGGAGTTAAATCAGTTAAATCAACAACAACAAAATAAAATTACTGATGATAAGCTGTTCTCTATGACTTCTTGCCCTTCTTTGTCTAGCATATGTGCAGGCGCAAGTTATTTTCATGGATAGAGCTGTTCTATATAAACATTCACATTCGTGGTTCCATACTTTGTAGATAACATAATTTTTTTAAAACGACTGTAAGCCTTTAATTTCACAGAGAGTCATGCTTTGAAAAGGAAAGAACCTTTCATTTAAAAAATATTAGAAAACAGAAAATGAAGAGTTCTTAATCTCTACCTCCCTGCAAAGTTATCATTCCCTCCTGAGTAGGAAAGTTCATTTATTTAGTGATCACAAAATGTAAAAAAATGTTTTCTTTTAAGTCTTCAGGGTTTTATCTGCCTCTTTAAACTACACACCCTGCTGTCTTTGTCAAAGGGTCAAAACAAAGAGATTTTCAAATTGGTGGAGCAGGTACCCAGGGAAAATGTAAATCTTTCATAATCCAAAAATGTCTCTTTTTGTTAGCATTTTTTTGACGAGATAGATAATGTCAATTTTTTAAAAATAAATTCTCAGACCACCCACCAGCATCAGTAATTATACAGCTATACATGTACACACATCTACATGAAGATACAGAGTATAAGCCAGAACTGTCTGGAGAAATATTTGTGTTACTTCTACAAAATGATCAATAAGTCAATTAAAATATTTGTAAAAAGCAAAGAAGGATCAAATCTGGATTCCTTTATAGCAATCAAGCAATTGTGCAAATAGTTTTTAAATAGCACACAATTCCATGCCTTTGCTAAAACTCAGGTGCCCAGATTACAAACAAAACTTGAAAGTGGTGACTCATTTTGTTTCTAAACACACCAACTTCACCTGAATCCTTTCATGTCTTCTTTTCCTAATTTTTTTTCCCCACATTTCATTTAGCTGTTTTGAGATCTTTCCGTGCACAGTTCTGAACATCTTCCCAGGAAAGAGCTGCCATAATATCCTTCCAAGGCAAAGTTCTCCCTTGCAGTTTCACTTTAGGAAGCAATTTGCCATCTCTTGGGCTGTCACCATAAAGGCAAATAGGTGTGCTCTCTTTCATAATATGAAAATAGAGAGGTAAGTTTGGTCTGGTCCTTTGAACAAGAAACTTCCATTGCTGGATGGACTGATCTCCATCTCCAGCCTTCAGTTCTCCCTTTGGTGAACATATATCAGGTTCTAGGATCTTGAAGAAATTGATCAGTGAGAATGAGGATTATGTCAGGTAACTCACACCTATCTCTACTCTTTAGAAAGGAATAACTTAATTAGTTATTAATTATTTTTATTAACTAATCAAAAGCTAGAGATGGACTGAGATTTTTATAGGGAGCGATGCATAGCATCATGCTGAGAAAAAAATGTGAATAGTATTCTCTCTAAAGCTGCTTGTCACATAGATTTGTGCATTTATCTTCCATTTCTACCTGAATGAGCTTTGCAAATACTTCAGCAAGTGGCTGAAATGGGGAGTAAAAAAGTTTCCAGAAAAAATTGTAAAATAGTGGGGAAAACTCCCAGCTGTGAGCTCCACTTGGTGCACAGTTTTGACTTTCCCTGATTTTATTTTCCTAGTGTGAATCTAAACAATCTTTTGGTGTACTCATAAGATACTTCTTCACAGAAAGTAGGAATCCTCTCACCTAGCTCTAGCTGTCTGAAACACGGGTCTCTGGTCTGAGAGAATCCTTGAGGGTTGTATTATGGACTGCAAGAAAGAGGTCCTTCTAATTAGTAAGTCAGGTACTTACTAATGTCAGTTCTCCAGACATGCTCCTCTTCCTCCATTGTCTCCAGAGGGAGCTTATGGGATTTGTTCAGACCAGATGAGCAACCTCCACGTGGCTGACATCAGGCCAGCCTCAGCTTGCAAGGTGGTATCCCAGACCAGGAATGACAGGGCAAAAAACAGCTTAAACCATTCCTCCCACACTAATCTTCTCTCATTGTACTCCTTTTGAGAGACAGGTCCCTCCTGCATATTTTAGGAATCAGGGCGTATTTCACTGTGAAGGACAGAAGCACCCTCCCTCCTTTGTTCAAAGTCCCATAAAGTTCCAGCACTAACTTTCCACAGTTAGGTTTTAAGGAACAAGCTGCAGAAAGAGAAATGATCATCTGACAGTTCTGCAGGAGACACCACCTGGGCATTAAACACAAGAGGGTAAAATTGTATGAGGAGAATTTTCCTTTTGAATTAAATAGCTACTTGTAAGCTCACACGCCACTTTTGCAGTCTAGACTGTTGTGACAGCCACGCCCAAGTGAAATGGAAGTTATAAAAATCTTTATTCTTATTCTGTTAACAACTTTTAGGGAAAAAAATTAAGGTGTCCTACAGAATAGTTTTGTGCGAAGACTGTGCTTGCTATAGGCTCTCAAAACCATCCAAATAACTTTATGAAACACCACACAAAAGCCAATGAAAACAAAGTTTGGAGCTTTGAAATGCTCCTAAATTTAGATGTCTGGTATTTTATGTCTCTGCTAGTTATCCTACCCTTATTTTAATTCTCCACCCATATCAGTTATATTTTCATCTAGGCTAACCACATAGCTATTCTTATAACTCTACCATTCTTTCCAATAAAATAGCTCTTTTTCTACTAAGACAGGCTGTTGAATATTGATATAGTGTGAGAGCTTGCAACTGTTTAAAATTCATCTGAATGACTTGGGTTTTTGTATCATTTCACATGTTAAAAAGTGCTACCCAGGTTTACATATTAAGCAATTGTGAAACATTTGCAATAATTTCAGCTATCCCAGATTCAAGTGAAATAAACTACTTGAGAACTACATATTGTTAGCTCTCACTCATGTGATGGAGTATATTTATTCCACTGTTTAAGCTGCATGAGTTCATTAAAAGGTGCAGAACCAAAGCGAAGGAAAAATTCTTACCTTTTTTTACCTAGATTTTATTCTGAATGGTTATCTTAACATAAGTGTCATTTTTTCAATGCATGTTTAGAGACACGTCTCCTATGATGATAAAAGATCAGGACTTCTTTGCTTTATGCTGAACTACTTATTTCAACACCACAGTAGTGGGATAATTTGCAGTAGGCATGTTGACTAATATACAAGTTTATACCTCCTAGACGTGACAAACTGCAGGTGTGAAAACTGGGATGTGTCTTAAAAGGACATAGCATTGCTTGGCCCTCCTTTTATGTATTTTGTCTACAAGTGCTAGAATACTTAGAGAATTAAAAATACCTAATACATCTGTGCAATGATTGTCATATAATTAGTATGATTATAGTTGGTTATTGAGCTATTCATCTAAGTCACTCCCTGGATTTGGGGGGGTTGGGGGATAGGAGGGCGGGTGAAGAAAAAGAAAATCATGAAGGATTTTCTCATGTGAGTGTTGTGAGCCTTCTTTGCAGTATCTCCAACTCCGCTCTGCAAATGTTCAAATACTCTACTGTTGCTAGTGCCCCCAGAGGAAGACCTTTAAGCTAAAACTTACAATTATACTGCAGTATAATATGAGTATAATATGTAACCCAAGACTGTGTAGCTTATCTTTCTGATTGCAGCTATGTATTCTGGTAACGTAAAGCCGACATCTCCTAAAGTATCTAAAATCCCACACACTTATTTAAAGAATTTCCTGGAGTGTTGCAGAAGAGATAAAGGTGATGTAAAGTATCTGTGTCTGATCTCAGGAATCTTTTATGGAAAACTGCTTTTTTTCACTCACTTGGCACTGGTCTAAAGAAAGCTGATACAAGAGTCAATGAACAGATCTTTGGAAAATAAATCACATTCAAATTTGTTTAAATTTTTAGCAATCAAGTCTCCTTTTTCAGTATTTAGGTAATTCTAATAAAATTGTGTGATTTGATATTATTTGAAGGGAAACCTGTACCTTCATACCTACTAGCTGCAGGAAAACCTGGCGCATTGCAGTTTCTCTTCCACTCTCCTTACCAGAAGGAGAACCTGCTGAGCAACTTCATTTCTCCCATTCCTTCTGCAATAGAAAGTAATAGTGAGATCAGAAAGTCCTGTCCCAATTGCTCATGACTGTCCATGACTGCAGGACTCCGTGCTGTGCAGAATCCTAACACATTCACTAAGATTAATAATTAACTTTTAATATTGACAATGGAGATAATGTCTCTAAAAAGAGAAATCTCAGTCATAATTCCTCACAGACACATGAAGGATATGCATGGTACAGCACAATGTAAGAAGCATTTGACAGAGTGCTATCTTGTGATATGAGGTTTTTGTTGAGCTACTCAGAAATTCTTTTCAGAATAGGAAAGTAAGTTTCCAGATGTCTGGATTTTCATGGAAATGGTTTAATTTTCAAGGAAAAAACCAAAGTTTTTGAAAACTGAAACAAAATAATTTGACTTAGATGATTTCATTTAGTTAATAGAACATCAAAATGCTTCTTCTTGGTTAAAAATGGAAAAATTAATTAGTTTAGTATTTCTGAATCAAAATGTTTTATAATTTCTGTCAAGCAAGGTGATCTTTGACCTTTTGTTCCAATTTGGAAAGTAAACAGGTGCTGAAATGAATAAATGTGACAGAAACTCCACTTCTATTCAGCTGCATTTATTTGCATGAGCAGCAGAGTTAAATTCTGGAGGGTTTTTTGCATCATCCTTCACTCCAGAAAAAAGAACCAGAAGAAGTGAATTTGGAGCATTCTGTATTTCCAGCGAGTGCTGTCTATTATATCACTAATGGAAATGGCCTTTACAGAGAGCAGAACTAATAACATAATACACGGCCGTATATATTGACATACATTTCAGCTGAACTGTTTCAGGTTTAATTTGAAAATGGCAATAAAAATAACAGTTGAGAAAGTCTTTTAAAACTGCAGTGTGTTCTCTTTTACTTAACCATTTCCTGGCCCATTTTTTTCTTCATTCCTCATGTCTCTTCCATCCCATAGTATGCTTTTATTTTTGAAATTCTTTAAAGATAATGTACCACATAGTATCTGTCTCCACAATAGTCAACATAAGGCAGAGAGAAGTGGGGGCAATTAATTTTTTTCTTTTTTAGTTTCTTTGGGATTCTGGTGCAGAGATGGGCTTAAGCCACGGACTTGACACTGGTTTGGACAAAAACTTGAGGGAGGAGGTGCTGCTGACAGACAAAAATGCAGCTTGTGAAAGCTCCATAGTGCTTCCCTCCTAACTGTGCCACTAGAACTACAGCAGAAATACTGCACAGCACAAAGGGAGACAAGAGACTGGTACAAGGAGTTTCTGGCATTCAGCAGAACAGGCCCTGGCTGTGGGAAGCCAATATTGGTTTTGAAAGCAATCTTTGGAAGTGGTGTACATTTCTCAGAAAGCTCTGCAGGTGGCCCTAGTGCTGAGCTTTCAAAAGTACAAAGCTTTCAGGCATCATCACACAGATCTGCTGTATATTTAACCCTGTTAGAGTGGATGTAAGGTGCCTAAATACAAGATTGTAGTAGTAGTATTAGTAATAATAATAATAATAATAATAATAGATTATAATAGCACTATTAACAAAAGCTGTGAATACTCTACCTTATGTGATCCCTAGAAGGGAAGCTCAAAAGCTAAAGTGTAGAAACAGATTTTTATTGGTTTCTCCTTTCTGCGGCATTCGTGAATCACAGGTCTGTCAAAAGAAAAAAAAAAAAAAGCCTTAGAGCTGCCTCCTTTTAGTAGTTTAGCTGAAGGAGAAAGATGATGCAAGCTGTCTCATTCACTGCTGACTGAGCTTCTTACTCAGGACACGACAGAACTTGATTCTTGCAAAGGCAAGAATCCCTGTAAGTGGCAGAATGGAAAAGGGGTATCCCTGGAGGCTGCTCTGTCTTTCATTGCCAGCCTCTATAATTATACACTGCCTTTCAAAGCAACTTGTGAAAGCTGTCTTTGCAGCCTGCTTCTCTTTCCCAGGCCCTGGGGAAAGTGCATCACAGCCATTCCCTGCCAAATCCAAACACCTTACGATCAAGCATTTCTAAATATGGCTCTGCAGTGGAGCTGCTGGGGGAAAGAAAAAAAAAGGTGAAACTTTTTTTCCATGCATGTCTCACCTGGAAATCTTGTAAGGTTCAGAAAAGTACTGCACGATGAGGAGCTGAAAGACTTCCAGTAAATGATAGCCCTAACTCCCCGATATTTTTCTTATTTTTCTTGATTGTGAGATCACTTGTTAAAACAAACTGTTTTTGCTTGTATTTCTTAAAATATTTCAAAACCTTAAACTTCTTCAAAAAGTGGAAATCCTCTCCACCTAGCCCATGTCAAAGATGCTGCCAAAACCATGAGGAAAAAATCTTTGTGCTATTGCTAATAGATGCACATTACAGCACGGATAACAAAGGATAGATGCTTGTCCTCCTGTGTGCTTATGCACAGGGAAGAATAGCTATTTTTCTCTCCGCAGCCTCATGTGGTAAGAAGCCAGATCATTCCAGCTGATGTTATTACATTCCTTGGGAACATTCTTGTACGATATTGCACCGCTTCCCTGGTGCTAAGTGATAAAGATTGCAAGTCCTTGCCTTGGTCTGCTGAACATTTGTGTGAAGAGATTCAATTTCTTAAGTGAGTAAAAGCACACTGGCATAGGTATGGACTGCAGAGGCTGCCTCTGGACAGGGAAAGACAAACACAGATCTGTCCTTCAGTTGCTCTTTTCTCAGCTGATTCAGGTTCCTGAGGCTAAACTTGTTGTGTTATCCTTTCCAGTGACTGTGCACTTTGGAAGGATAAAGAACTATTTTAAGTTCTCATTTATATGGAGTGCTATAAAATAAGACCCAAGATGGATGAACAGGGGCTCTGTTTTTTAACAACAGTGACTTAGAGATCTGCACATCAGCCATCTCTGCTGTAGAGTCAGACAGATTTACAGTGCCTGAAAATGTTTGCCAACAAAGATGTTATTGTAACTCCAGTGCCTGTTCAGGGAGGTTTATGAGGTAGAGTTAGAAACTGTTCATATTGTCTTCCTGCACTTGATGTATAGGAGAGACAAGATGCCAGACACATTGCTCAGTTAAAAACAAAGCTACTGCAATGTTAGGATTATATCTAACATCAAGTACCTCATGTTCTGGTCTGCTGCCTCCACCCTTCACCTAGAAAGTTTGCCGTGTTTGACCCTCCTTGCATGGCTGTGGACAATACAGTTGTCTCTCCTGTGCTTTTGCGTGCACAGCTGATAAATGGAAGCAATGTTCATTATCCGGCACAAATTATTGCATCTGTTCAATTCTTCGTGAGAAAGTTGCCTGGACTCTCATGGGATTGGTTGTAGTTTACAATGCTAGTGGCCGACTTTTCTCCCTCAGAAGCAATCAAAGGATAACCCATCACTGTATGATGGGCCATTTCTGTAAGCAGGCATAACTCCATTGGGAGCTAACAGAAACTAAACTTTTGCCAGGGTATTATTCTCCTTTCCAAAATATGCTAGTGCTGTTTGGTTTGGGGTTTTTTCATATTGACCTCCTGGATTGTCATTTTGCTTTTTCTAAACACCTGTCAACTGTTAATACAGTTATTCACGACAGATCATAAATCTTTATCCAAAGAGAGTTCCACTTACTAGAGAAGAACATGAGGTAGTTCTGCTTCTTCTGCTTGTAATTCTTGGACCATACGAGAGTTTTATGTGTGTTTATATGTCTAAAATGCCTCTTAACTAAATCTCTCGTACGACTATCAAACTGAATATTAGCTGTATTTTTAATTAGTGAAATTTTAAATAACTTTTTACAAATTATTTTTTTGCTCTTGGAGGAAGCTAAGTAAGCCCCATAACAAACAGCCTGCTCAAGGAAGAATACCCTGCCTCTTGGCTTCTACACTTTGCATTGATTGTGTTGAGCCTATGCTCCAGAACCAATGCTTTCCTGTGAATACATCACTGACATTAGCTGCACATTCCTTGGATAGCAGCAAAGTATTCAGCTGTCTAGACACAGCCAAATAAGAGCACAAAGCTTACTTTGAGCAAATCACTAACAACTTCTGTTGGCCAACAACGGGCAGAAAGGTTCTCTGATCCCTTTAGCTGTGGCTCATGGGAGTTAGTCCAGACTCCACGCAAACTAAATCACTGCAACACATGCTACTCCATCTTTTCCATTCTAGGAAGAAAAAATACAATCCAGAGAGGCTATAAAGAAATGTGGGAACACAGCCAGAGTAGTTGCTGCTGAGCCTCTCCTGTTGGCATGGTCAGTTTTTAAGTGCCCAGGTGTAACATAATGTTGGAGGGATATGGACCCTGCAGGTGGTATGTGGCCAATCACCCAGCTGTTGGAATGGTTCTGTTCCTCTCACATTTCTGTCCAGTTCCATGTTTGGAATGTTACTTTGTCCCGGCTGAAAATTTAGCATTGAATATTTTTTTCTACTTGTGGTGAAACCAGATTTTCTCTCTGTGATCCATTTGGATTTAGAAGTGAAGCTCTGAGAGGAGTTGTTTTTTTTTTTCGGTGCTATGAACAGATATTATTAAGTAAACTAGATGTAGCAATCTTAGTACAACAGAAACTGATAATTTAATCCATTCTGAATAGCACAATACTGTAGATTACTATAGTACATGCCATTATCGTCAACTAGAGAAGCTGACCTTGTGAGAAGTGTGAACTCTCCATCTGTTCTAAAAATTTCTAATTTTTTAAAATTTTAATGATCTTCATACCAAGAAAATTAAGATTACCAGTAAGGATATTACAAACAACACCCATCTCATTCATTTTCCATTGACACTGAATTCATGGCATCATTCTAATTATATTGCAACCCATGATAAAGACCTAAGAGCTTGTATCCGCAGAGTTATGTTGAAAAATAGATGCAAGAGGCCTTCTGATCTTGGTACCAGCGAGGCATGTAATGCTTCAGCCCACTCAAAGGTTTTAAGCCTTTGAAGATTTGTGAGGAAATGACTGATAATAAATTAGTTACATGTATATTAAACAAGCAAGAACCAGAGCCAGCAATATGCATTGAATGACTGCACACATTCTGTCTCATGGACTTTCTCCTGCTTACGCTTCTGGGAATAACCAAAAACTGGTATTGCTTTGTTTCTACTTTGCTTTTGCAATGTGTCATGCTGCAGAGCATTCTAGAGCAGGAAAAAAAAAAAAAAAAGAAGGTGCCAAAAGGGGTTAGAAATATTTTTTTCTTCTGTCTCTTAATCCAAAACACTTTCCTTTTTTTCAACAAATATATTTAACGGAAGGTCCTCTGGGTTTACACACACTGTTGATGTCAGCTGTCTCCAGACAAGACAGAGCAGCCAGGGAAAAGCTTTTCTTTCCAATATTTCAGGATACTGGTAAAGGGTCTTTGATGCGACCACAAGTATTCGAGTGACTTTTCCTATCCTTTAAAATGTATGACCAGTTGGCTCAGACACAGCTAAACATTTCCTGTATGTAAACAAAAATCAATTTATATAACAGTTGGCTTTCAGATAGCTGATTTGACAAAGTGTTCTAAGCACATTCAAGGCCTTTCTCCCCATTTTTAAAAAGCAAATATTTATCTAGAAGCAGAGGGTTATCCAGAAGTAATGATGTCAATGTCACCACTAAGAACATGCTCGTTACACTTCTGCAGCCTCAGCTGGCCTTGCAAGGAGCAAAGGTCAAGGTCATCAACAAGGAATGTTCCAGAAAGTTGTCATATTTAGCACAAAATAGCACACTCATCAATCATCTCTGTGAAGCAAATAAGATTTTGACAAATGGCATGTTTTTTTTAAGTGTCTGAAACTATTGCTATTTTAGGAGGCCTTGCTCTATTGTCAAAGTAGAAGAGCTAAAGTTGTTTCACTTCATCATGTGGTAAAATTACCTATTGAACCAGGGCACTGCAGCCTTGCTGAAAACCAGCCCAAATGCTTGAGACGTGCCTACCCTCCTTGCTCCGCTGTAGTGCTTTGCACACATCCTCACTAGCAAGGCAGAGTAGGGTTCCTCTGTCTCCTTCAGGTGAACTGAAGGCACAATCCTGTTCTTCAAAGACTGTGCAGAGCGTGGTGGCTGGCAGCAGGATGAGACCTTTCCCCTCAAACCCACTTGCAGGGCTATGTCCCTCAGCTGTCTGTCTTGCCAGCATGCTTTCTTTTTTCCTTCCTCCCTCCTCTTTGGTATGCTAGGCAGACATTTATTTTCCCAAACAGTCTTATGTAGTTTCATTGCAAAGTCTTTTTTTTTAGCCTGTGCTGGTGCAATGTCCTTCAGCAGCATTTGTGGATAGATACCTTGAGAGGCAGAAGATCTGAGGAGGAGGATGACAGCAGTGAAGATTTTGTCTCCAGATAGCTTCTGTCTCTCAGCTGTCAGAGGCAGTGATAGAAATGAGAAAGCCTGAGTGTGATAAAGTATTACAAAATCAGTGGACTTTGTCTTCTTAATATGCCTTCTCCTATGAAATTAGGCAGTGCATTTCAGTCTTTCCTCCTTCAGAAATTGTTAGTGTGTCAAAACCAACAAATACAGACTGAATGCTAACACTAGGTAAGGCACGTATTTGTTTCCTGTGCTTTGCAATTCTGTTGTTTTATTTTGAAATTTGTTGTCAACACTGTTTGTAAGTAGGCTTGAATAGTACTATTATTCAAATTTTATGGTTCTTTCATCAAGCTCCTATGACTGTACTCTGACTAAATATCTTATTTTGTATCCCAGATCTCCACTGGAATCAGTGTGATGATCTTCAGCGCCCATGATCTAAGCAGCAAATGTTATCTTTGAGGTCTTTATCAGAGAGTTTTCCCTCTCTCTTACTCATCATACAAATTAAATCAGAGGTTACCCTGTACCACCCACAAGTCCCCACATCCTTACTCTCCACTGCATCTTATTCCACAGCACCAGTCTTTTTGTCATGCCACATTTTACATTTGCTCTGTAAATCCATGGAATATTTCAAGATAGGGACACCTAGGGAAATCCCAAGAATTCCTCTGTTTTCATTAGTATGGGAAATGCATCGGTCCAAGTGAAATCACACATATTTTCCTGCCTTGACTTTCTTAGATTTTTTTGAAAAGCTGGAGGGTATCCTTCATCTTCCACATTGCTTCTTTTCTTTCTTTATTGTAGATATCCAAATACCTGATTCCTTCACTGCTTCCTCAGTCACAAATAAATGGATTGAAGCATTTCACTACCGGAAGAGCAGCCTTTCTCCCTCCTGCCTTATGTCCATCTTTCATGTCCTCATGAGTGTCCTTGCGTTCACCTCTTTGGCCTTTCTATTTTCAAAGAGCTGTAACAAAACTTTTTTCTTTGGCTTTGTCACTGAAGAAATGCTAATGATGTAGACCCCAACGCGTCACAGAGGAGCTTTCCCCTAAGCTTCTGCTATCCCATTGTTTTGTCTGACCAAGTCTATTCACAAGATAATAACACTTAATGAGTCCCTCTCTCTCCCTCCTTCCCACAGGCAGACTTGGAGACGCCACTCTTCGGCTTTTTAGCGTTAAGGGTAGGAAGCAGTCACTACAAAGGCATGTCTACATTGCAGGCGCAGCTGGGATTGCATCACATGCAGACGTGCTTGAGTTACCTATTCGGCCAGCCCCAGGACACTGCGTGCTTACCCGTGCCCTCACCCTGCGCTAAGCTGCAGCCTCCCCCAACTCCATTTCCGTTTGCAGCTGGGTTCCCACAAGTGTATTTCCATAGGTGTATATCCTGCAGACCTCCCACTGAATTGTAAATATTTTGAAAGGCTGAAAGGTACCCAAATAACAGCAACAATTCATAAAACCAATCTGGAAACCGTGTAGGAGCTGAGGAAATTTCTATTCGGACTCACGACAACCCAGGCTTATGCAGGGTGTGGTAAGAGATACTATGTTACAGGAAAGAATTTCCGAAAAAAAGGGGCTTTTTCCCAATTTTATACTAGTAGTATCATCCCGACAAAAGCATTAAAATGAACTTAGCAGGCTTACAGCTATACTGCAAGGACTTTCGATGTCGAAGTAGTATGACAGGTGTGTATTTACTGAGCAGCAAAGGGGAACGTAACGCTACCAGGATGCTCCTGTCACACACAGGCACCCCTGGGCATCATCTGTACTTACAGCCTTGAGTAAAAGTGCTCTCCTGTCACAATTAACACCTCTAAAATGTGCTGAGTAATCTACTTTGACTAAGGTTTGTCTGACTCAGTCTCCCGTGTTACACCATCTCCTTCTTTGCATCATGGATATAAATATTCTGGCAAAGATGCAAGAGTGTCCTGGCTAGACAATTGACTCTCTTCTCCCAGGAGAATCCTCATTTTTACCTCATGTCACGGATTTCTCACCTCAGCTGCTGAATGGTGAGCAGCTGCCTTCCCCTGTTTTTTCTTCCTCTTGCTTCTACACCTGGACAAGATTCCCAAAGGAGCACTTCCTTCCCTGTCGTAGAGACGAGAGCTTTTCCAAACAGTTCTTCCCCCTGCAATGGGGGGGGGAATGCTGAAACTTTGCTCTGCAGGGGTGGAAGGATGCACCACAGCATGCCATTCTGCTTATTCTGTTTCCTAAATATGCAGATGTTTTTAAAATCCCTTTGCTTTGTATGTGAGCAATCACTGTTGCATTTCTTATTGCACCTATCTGCTTTGTCTGAAGCAGTATTCGTGGATTAGTAAGGTCCATAATTTGAAAATTATATGTATAAAGAATACAGGAACATGAAAGCAGTGGCATGTTCTGGCAGCTGTGATGATATTCTGCAGCTGCAAGTTGCAGTTTGGGAAAATTAGTCCTGAATTTTGAAGGCTGAATGTTAAGTTAGCAAAATCTTGCTTCTGCAGCCTGTATTCAACTGTACAGAGTGCCAGTTGGTTACTTCTTACATATCAACCAAATACAGTTTATATATCTTTTCTACCATATCAGACTTGCATGGCAATTTTAATAAAGATTTTTTAAAGTATCAGGGATTATTTTAATTCAAAATCTTTACTGGTAAAGTATCCAAAGTAAAAGCTGTTATGTGTTTATTATTGATACTGTTCATAATATTAATATTGAGCTGGTAGAGTTGCTGGCTTGCTGAACACCAGCTCTTCTGTTGCATTTTATGATGCCAAATTTCCTTGCTAATAAGCTATGACTCCTTAATGTATTTAGCACATTAGCTGCAATCTTGGCAAACACCAATCCATCTGTGCTTTGAGTAGGGTGCAAAATAGGCTGACAATGCACAGAGGGTGCCTCAAGCAACTTGTTCTGCAATGAACTCAGATGTACAAATGTGACTCAGTGCCTGTTGCTGCCTTTGAATGTAATTGTCCAAAACAGCTGACTCAAATAGCCCATAAAACTCTGCCCATACAAAGAGCTCACCTATGCCATTTGACAACTTGTTTTGGCTGGTTTGTGCTAAGCACTCTCATACTATTCCTGCCCATAGGACACCATCCACTCTCCCACTGAAAGCACTGACACCTTTGCAGTTGGCTTCAGCGGTGTGTGGAGCCTGTGGTTATCCCCCTACAGATATTAGTGCCTAAGAACAGTCCTCCTCCCACCATTGTTTTCATTAGTTGCTGGACACCTCCCGCTGCGTTTTCAGGGATGGAGTTCCCAACTCTCCACTCACTGGACTACCAGTCTCTGGAGCAGTAATTTTATGGATGCGTGGGTTGAAAGTTGTGAGGGATGCTTAAGGGGAGTGTCAAGGGACACGGAATACACTGTCACATGAAAGTAAAATATTCTTGACTGCACAGCTCTTCAGCCACATTCAGCCTGGACTATCTTTCCTCCTATTAAAGAAAAAGTGCTAAGCATAATGTAAGCAACATCTTCTGAGAAAATCTAATATTTGGAAGTAAGAAGGATAAAATCAGGGAACAAGCTTAATGCTGAAACAAGAGACCACTGTTCATGCTAAGCTGTGATGAGCTCTGTGCTGCTGTATGTACCTTGTCAGATCCATGAAAAGGACACACATGTGATTCTTCACAGGATGTGTGTCAGAGCCTCAGGGTGAGCCTCAGCTCCCACAGCTGACTCCATGTTCATGTGAACGTGCTGCTTCCATGCTGATCAGATAGGAAAACTCATGAGCTTTGGTCAGAGAAGGGCAGTTAGCAAGAAGGGGAACAAATATCAGAGAAGAAACTGTTGTATGAAAGAGAAAAAAAAAAGGAAAGATGTTCTGGTAGGCATTTGGGAAAAAAATAAAAGACATTAAAACATATGGAAATTATATGTGGAGCTATATATTATGTCAGCATAACTTCAGTCACCAACTGCTTCCCTGGTCTACCCACTGTAACCTCTTCCACCCTCTTCATTTTCTCTTACTCTAGTTTCTCTCTTCAGTTCACACAAATAGGCTTTTATTGATAACAGGGTTTTTAAAAATTAAATTATTTACCATATTTTTCAATTCACTCACCTGTCTACTAGTTATATCACCATCTGCTTTTTGTGCCTAGCACTTACATGTTTTAAACCTTCATCCCTCTGCACATTTTTCAGCCTTTATCTTCCAGTTCTGTACTCAGTGTTTCCTGACCTTCCCATAACTTCCTTATAATTTTATTAAATAGAAGTGTCCTGCCCAATAAGCTTTATATCAGCTTTTCCAAAGTTTATTTATATTTGTCCCATTTAAAATGTTACCAGAGATTGTGTAAAGGACAGCAGAAATTTTGCCTGAAAGAAAAACATAGGAAAATAACTGGAAAATATACATTATATTAATTAAGATTGAGGAGGTGATAAATACGAATTTTCTTTTCAAAATTTCTTTTAATATTAATTTTAATTATGTAATTTAAAAATGCATTATTACAGTAAAAATATTAATTTTTGAAACTGTCTAATTTTCAAAAAATATTGAATATATTGGATGTTTCAAAAGGTGGTGTATTTTCTTTAAAATTTCTCTTCATTAATGGTACAAAAGTTGAAAAGGGCTGCTTTGGTTTACAAGGAGCAAAAACTTTGAAGTCATAGTGCAAACTACAAAAGCCCTTCCTCTGCACAGCTTTGAAAGAAATAATTTGCAGTTTATGGTACATGTAAAAATGCTTTCAAAAGTCCAGAAGAAAAGAATTATATGGAAATGTTGGAGACAGTTACATTTCACAACTCTTTGGGATGGACAGCTAACATATTACAAGATAAACTGCTTTTCTTACAGGTACCAGCAGGTTAAGTGTGCAATCCAATAGTTTTGTGAAGAATTCCTGCCAATTTCCAATTGCAAATACAGAAAATTCTCATGGTTTGAAATTTTTCCCACTCCTAGCAATCATATTCTAAATCTTTCGTCTCAGTATGCCAAGTCTATGTATTCTTGAAAATTCTTTACCAGTGTGTACTAACAAAATTATATGTAACATCTGCCTTGAAAACATGTCAGTATTGCATTTTAAATACAAAAATATAACTTGATTCTACTGTGGGTGTTACTAAAATCTTCTACATGAGGATGAAATTGTAACTTATTTTAAGTTGTATTCCCCACCCATTTCTGTAACTGCTGAAAATAGGCTTGAGTGAATTCTTTAACAAACCAATTCTTTCCTAGGTAAAGCTAGAATTACAGAATCAGGTCATATTTCAGTAAAATAAAAGTGTTTGGACATTACTCATGGGCCACATTTTTAAGACAAACAGTATTATCTCTTCCATGACACATTTGAGTAGCCACTTCTAAAAGTTTCCAGCTTTGAAATCTGAGGAATTTCCAGCCATGAAGTGCAAATACAGTGTACTTCTGCTCCTTCTGTCATCTGTAACTGTGTACTAGCGAGAATAAAATCTTCTCACAGAAACTGTTGAATATTTTTAATTGAACTTTCTAAAATAATTACATTGTTTTCCATGCGATAGGTGCAAGAAATAAAGCATCAGAATTTACCAAATATAGACTAACTCCTGCTACAACTTACAGAAATGTTTTAAGGTATATTTTTTCCTACTATAATTCTCTGTGTCAAGTAAGCTAAGGAGTTCACTTCGCCCTGGTATGCTTTGTTCTGATTCAATGGCAATATTGTGAGCTAGTATATTTAACCCAGGCAAAAATGTAGATTTCTACTTTAAAAAACCCACACAAAACACAAAACAAAAAGCCCCCCACCAAAATCATCAAAAGCAACTTGTGCATTTGAAATAAGTGGTTGCACATTCTTTGAGGTTAATATACTGACAGCAGAGAAAAAAATCTAAATCTACAGCAACAATAAATTAAACAGAGGAGAAAGTCACATATTAATCTCATTACTGGAAAAGAATCCTGAAACAGCGGAGCATCAGATGTAAGGCTGAGGCTTTCCTTTACCCCTGTAAAAAGTGATACCAGATAAAGGTGGGACAGGGCAGGCACTTTTGAACAAACTGCATCCAGATGTGCCGGTGGTGCTGATCCAAGCTGCCCTAGACTGACAGGAAGACCCTCGCTGATTTCAGTGCTGTTCAGAGCTGGCTTTCAGAAGATTGGCTTGTCAGCCAAGTGCCACATCACCACGTCACTCCTGCACAGCTGCTCCTAGAAACTGTCCTTAGTCTCCAGTGTGCTGCGTCTGGTCGGTCGTGTCGCAGCACTCCTGGGGAGGGAGAGAAAAGGAGGTGGAATACAAAGAACAAAATAGCCATGTAGATGAAACTTCCTTAGAGAGAGAGAGTGAGAGAGAGAGCACAACTGGGAGAGATCAGACAGAAGTTTTTGCCAGATTCTGTGAGCAAATGACATCAGGCATTTATGGAGGCTAAAACAGTAACAGCCAAATTTCTCTCAGCCTTGAGAGAACCCACTAAGGGCTATGAAGTGGAGTGAAAGGAAGGGCAATCTGTCTAGTTTGCCTGCTTGACGTATGTGCATGTCCTGAGCATCAACTGTGCAAAAGCCTCTAAAACCACAGCTCTTCAGTAGAGCTGCAGAATCAACATACGCACCTCTTGCATTGCCTTGGAAGGGACCATGGGCTGACTTTTTAAATATTTCTAAAAAAGCTGTATACCTTCACTGACCTGGAGAGGAAATATCTGTGCCAAGAAATGGAACACACGGGTGTCTGCCCAGGCTTTCAGCTTCTGTTGAAATCTAAATATGAAGCTAACCACAACGTTGTGGCCAACTCTATTTTGGTGTTCAATAGCCAAACTTCACTGAAATTCATAGAGTTGAATACCAAAATACCGTATATAGTTTTTCATAGTGATTCTATTATTTTATATTCTTACACTCACCTTGAAATTTCTACACTAATGTTTCATTTTCTGATTTTCCAATACAGATAATTATTCAGGCATTTTACTTAAGGCAAGTCGTCTTTTATTTTCGGAGGCAGAAGATCAATATGAACTGCCCAGTAGAGGGTGCTACTTGATTTTAGGAATAAAACCTATCAATAAACTTTGAGAATAATAATAATGTATTTCTATGAGGTTATGCAAATCATGGGGAGCATCAACTCCTTCTGACAGCAGCACTAAAGAAACTGAAAGGTGACATATTTTTTTCCTGACTTGCTTGTTTCAGCTGACAGTACAAAGTGCCGAAGAGTGATCTAAATGAAGATTTGGTTTTATGCTCTGACATTGGTCTAAATGACACTAGATACTACTGCTCAGAAATAAGCATTGTGTACACAACCCATGCTCCTGTTCACTTTCGTGGATTTCTCATTTTATATTCTCTCCATACTAAAGCTGGCAGAAGGTTTTCACTCCAGGACAGATTTTTTAGCTCTTTGCCTTTTACTAGACCAAACCAATCTGCTTGAAATTTAATAAGTTTTTTATTCTGGCAAAGTAGAAATTTAATGGAAAGTTTGAGGTAAGTTCAACAAGATGTTTGGAAGACAGGAGGGCTCAAAAAAGGAAGCGGTTTCACCTCTTGAAGATTTTCCTAACTTTTTTTTGGCTCATAGTAACTGCAAAATGTCTTGGCTGAGAAGCTAGAAATTTTCTTTTAATCTTTCGTAGATGGTGATTCCTCTTTCCTTTGGCTTCTTTTGGGGTGCTTCAAGGGGCAATTATTTAATCACTGAAAGCTATTTAGGCAAATATTTAGGGTTCCTAAATCCACATGTCGGCTTGTATAGGGCTTATGAGATCTACAGCGGGGAAATGCAGCTTTCCCAGACTGCACAGACTGTTTCACGGGTTTTTCTTGTGATCAGGACAGGGCAAGCTTCCTTTCAGAACAGACTTAGTAGGTTTCAGTAACCCTATGGGAAGATCTGAAGAGTTCCACCCAGAGAAACATCAGGTCTTCTGAGACCTGCTGGAGGCAAAGGCCATTCCCATAAAGGCGTTTTGCTTCCTTTTTGTCTCTGCATCTGCCTAGAGCTCTCCTTCTTGCCTCTGTTATCTGCACGTACATCTGTTGGCAGGGTATGAGGGAGAAGATATTCTCCGCCACAAATCTAAACTGGTTCTGTAAGCTCTGCCACTCCCAGTGTACTGCCAGAGGCAGGCCTTTATGTAAAGATTTACCCCAGTGATATCCAGGAAAAAATACACTTTTGTGTTCTTGCTGAGTGGTAAAATGTCCTGTACTGACCCTGAAGATTGTGTCTTTAGGTGTAGTTAACAGTTTTCCAGTAGTTAGCAGAACTTTCCATAATGACGATTGAAGGAGATTTGAACATTCACAGTCTGTGATTTGTTACTCCTATTGGCCCAAAGTCTAAGGACTGAAGCAATTTACTGGAATCATTTTTCATAGAATACTATTAAGTAAAAGATGAGGTTCCCTAATGATTTATGAACAGAACATGATCAGAATTAACACCAACGTAGTGAAGATAGTGTTCCATTTTTTGAGATTTTTGTGCTGCTTCCAACTTCTCGGATTTACCATGAATTATATCATTTTTCAATCCAAAAAATACAGAAATAAGGACATAGGATCAAAAAACGTTAAGTCAGAAAGAATCTCTGGAAGTTTGGGAAACCTGAAACCAGGCTGTCAGAAAGGAATGAAGGAGGTATGCAAAAAGTATAAAAGAATTAGTATTACACCTGCAGGCAGAATTATCCTCCAAAGTACAGAACATTTTCTGAAAGTAATTTAGTGTTATTGAAATGCTGACTAGAAGGAACAATGTGTAAAGGTAGTCCTGAGACAGCCACTGCATTATGTGTGAGATATCCTTCTGCCACCAAACTCCCTTTTTCCCCATTCCATCTTTTCTCTTGTCTCCCTATCCAAAACTACCCCAAATGTTACTGTAGAATCTACTTTATGAAGGGAAAATAAATTTTTAAGAAAGTCTGGTATGTTTGCAGGTACTGGTCCTGAGTTTATGTGTCAATAAGACACCTAGTAATGCCACAGAAGTAAAAAATTGGTACCTTAGAGATGATATACTGAGTTTGCATTGGTTAAATTAAGGAAGTCCTGGTAAGTTCAAAGAGATATGGACTTGGGTGGGAGCAATGCCAGAGAAGTGGCAGCTGTCTCAAAAACATGAGAGAAGTGAAAAAAAATAATTAGTATCTTAAAACTGTAGGGAAAAGGGCTTCCAAAAAGATTGTTTCTGGGGTCCAAAGGAAAAACAAGAGCAAAATTATTTTCAGTGAAAATCCTCATTACTTTTAACAAAATGAATATGATTTAAAGGCATGCAGCCTGTTTACAAGGACTTTATAAGCTTCACTTTTCTAACCTCTGCTATAAGTCTGCACTGGATGATTTTCAACTCATTTATTTCTTCCCTTCCACCAAGCAAAAGTATCAAGAAAGCACTGACAAACAGAAGACCAGAAATGGAAAACAGAACAGAAAAGATCAGTTCTAAGACACCTCAGGGACAATCCTGAATGTTGTCCCTCTTAAATGCTTTCTAAGAAAGACATTTTTCATCCTGCAAATAATTATGAGGACCGGTCATCCATCACCTAAAGGAAATTTCTTCATTAAAATCCATTTGTCTTGTAATTTCTCTGTTTGCAAATACGTGTTGGCTTTTTTTTTCATGAAACAAGTCCATCACCTTTCACATACTTGAAAGAGAAACTCCAACAAGGAGTGCTTCAGGTTCATTACTTGGCTCACTTATTTGCCAGATGTTAAGTAAGGCTGTGTTTTGGCTAGTCTGTATGCTCTAATGTAATATTAAACGAAATAAAACATTAAATGGGGTCCAAGTGCAGACCTGCAGTTAAGACAAGCATTTTATGAAAAAGAAAAATTCCTGAAATTTAATCTTCACTCTTGAGATAATCGAAATTATTTATGGTAACAACATAAATTAAAATCAATATACTGTTGAAAATATGACAAAAATCCACAGGTTTTCAATCCAAATAATCTCCACAACCACTCACCCTATTTTACCTTTAAAATAACATTGCAATGTCTGGAAGGTCTAGTTGTAAGGGACTCTGACCTCTGCTTCCAATTCTCCTCCTGAGAATTGCAGGCTATCTATCTGCAGACCTGGTTTCCATGTGTCCCATTTTATAATCATATCAAGAAATTCATTCCACCAAACATCCTTAAATGGCAACATTGCTGTTTCTGGCTGGCAGTTCACAAGAGTGTCTGGTTTGTAAACTCATCCACGAAGACCAAATGGCAGGTTAGCTGCCTGTACGGTTACAGCACAATTGAAAACTGCATAAAATGAAAAGCACTTGGTGATTGGTTAATTTTTTTCTCTATATGCCAAAAGATGATTTTTGAGGGTTGCTAACATTTATAATTTTAACTCCAAAGTCTGCTTGCAAGATTAATTGATCTCTTCCATCTTTATCATTGCTATACTTATGAAAAAGAAATTAACATGGTTTTATTACTTTATGTATTCATCTGGTACTCAGAATAGACATCAGAAAAAACTACCCCTAAGAAAAAAGAACAAAAACAAGAACCAAAATAAAATGGAATAAAAAGGGGTGAAATATGTATTAAAACATCAGAAAACACATGAGAAAGATAAATGAAAAAATCTAGTTGCTGGAGTTACCTGGTGACAGAAATCTCTGACATAAAGTCTATTCTTTTTGGATAATGTGCTTTTAGTATCATCCCACAGCTAACGTTAAAGCAGTAAGATAATTTTGTGGGAAAATATTTTTTTTCATTTACTGTTTGAAACACTGGGTCCATATAGTTCCACTAAAGACCTGTTCTGTTTTGGTGTTTTTTAGAAGTCCCATCTTGACTTGAATGAGTTTCATATCAGACCTCAGTTCTGTACTAGACAAAACTCTCCTTGCAGAGAGTTTTTCTGCCATCCATCATAGGGCAATTAAGAGGAACCAGGAGGTTATCTGAATCCTGAGGTGCACAAGTAATTGTAAAAATTACTTCTGTCCTGTTTATAGGAAAGATACAAAATTACCCATTTAACTGGTCGAAAACTCTCTCTCAACTATGCCTCAAATAGGAATTGTTTAGTTTCTTGGAGCTGCTCTGGGATTATATACATTCTCCACTTGCCAGTTATCATTCATCACCAGTCATCCACTTGTGAGTAGCACAGTCATGTTCAATTAATTCTGGTACAAATTTGAAATCACATCACAGCATGACAACATTGATTGCTATCTTCCTGTGCATAGGTGTAGACAGTAATAAATAGGCAAATGAATAGGATGGTAACTGGGATTTCATCTGTATATTTGCATAAATAACTATGAAAGGAACACAAAAGACAGATACATGAATGGCCTAGAAAATAAGAAAGTGGGTAAAGAAATACTTTTTGGTGTATATGAAAAAATATGTACAACTTATATAGGCTTAATTCCACATGCCTGTATTTGTCCTCAACCCCATACACTTATAAATGGTTGTACTGACTTGTGCCGGTTTGGCCAAATTAGAAGAGAAATATCCTCTGAGGGAAGGCAGGTTACCACCGCCCCTCCCCCAAACCCAGGTTCGGGAAAGAAAAAATTTCCTTGAAGGAAAATGAAAGAGATAAACACTATTTATTCAACAAACACACGGAAAAGGATAACAAAGCTAAATAACAAAACAAACCAAACCAAACCAAAAAATCTCTTGCTGTGGAGAGAAACCTGGAAAAAATTCAGAGTCCTCTCTGGGTGTGGCCTCTTCCCTCCTCAGAGCTGGGCCGGTGGGCCCCTTCCAGGAGGTCTTGGAAAAGGAGTTCTCCCCTGGTGTGGACCAATGTTGTAGAACAGTCCCAAAGAGAAGAAGAAGGAGAAAAAAACCCAAAAAAAGGTCCCAGGAAAACTCTCTCCGGGGAAAAGGAGCTGAGAGCTGTCTGGAGGGCAAGGTTGCTGCCCTCCACACTCTGCCGCCGAGCCCAGAGAGAGCTGCGTGTGTCCTTGAGAAATGGTTTTGAAAAGTCGCTCAGTCTTTTTCCTCTTGCACCCAGTCTTAAAGGCACAGGATTCATCTTCTGGGCATAGAGTGGTGATAGGGGATACACATCATAAAGTCACCCCAAGACACTACTGTAAGGACTTAAAGAGAGGAACGAAACAGTATAAACTAATACATACTTGAAACAATATTGAACCTCATCTTAGTGTAAAGTAACAGGAATGGAATGATGTTGAGACAGGTACTTTGTTTAAAAGGCTCTTTTAGCTGTTTGAAATTCAGGCAAGAGAAAGCTTAGACCTGTCTGGTTTTGTAGCATTTTGCCCAAGCACCTCCACAGGTAATGAGTGAAGCAAAGCCTTGTGAAAATTGTGGTTGAAATAGATGTTCATAGCAGAAATAAAATACACAAAAGTTATTACTTGCATTTCAAAGCAGCCATAAAAAACAAGCTTAATAATTATTACAAACATGAATATATCTCTAATATATCTCTAAATGTAATCATGTTCAAGTCATTTGATACAAACTTTTCTAATTTGGCAACAAACTGTTTGCTTGGAAGTCAAGCAATAGTAGCTAGAAATTACTCTAGGTTTAAGCAAACATTGTTCACACTTTAATCCTCCATTTGCTGTGGTTATCTCTTATTTGTCTTCCCCAGGGAAATGCAGATTTCTCTGTCATTATTAGTTGCCTTCCCACTGCCTCCTCTCCCCTTCCCTCCAGCTGCTTCCACTTCAGTGGAAGTTTCAGCCTCTGAAACAGACCATCCTTACCTTCCTTGGAGCAGCAATGTGAGAAGCCTTTCAAAACATATGCCCTAAATAGGAAATTCTTATCTTAATATAAAAATTATTATGCAAAGAATGATTTTATTTCCATTTGTGCTTTTCCTTGACTTAAATGTAGAGATGTATACAGAAGACATTAAGAGAATTTCCATATATCCCCAAGGGCACAGAGATACAAGAGTTTGCTGTCTAGACTCCTCATTACTTTTACTGTCTTGCTTGTCAATGAAGCACATGCCAGCAATGGGCTGGAGGCAAATGACACCCCTGAATTTAGCCAGGGTACTCTCCCTGCCTCTCAAGAGAGCCTCATTCCTGCCAGGTCTCCCTCCCTGCCTGACTCTGTACTCCTGGGATCCCAGCTGTCAACTCAGACAAAAATTGCCTCTGCTTCTGAATACCGTACACAATGGGAACCTCCTACTCTAGACTGGCGAGCTCTTTGTGGGGGTGGTAAATATGTTGTCCAACCTTGTGGGGCTTGACCAAAATTCAGGTGTCACAGTCCCTGGATGTACTCTAATCATTACACCATTGTTCAAGAGGTAGGTATCAACCAGTTTCTTCAGGGAAGGTGCCTACAGATAGTGAACTCAAATCCATCCAGAAGAGCTACATGAAAATTAAGAATGAATTGTTAATAATTCTCAAATGGATCTAAGTGGGAAATAGTCACTTAACCATCTCAGCTGGGCAGCCTGTTACATTCATACATACCTTCAGTGAGATACTTGTGTATCAGAAAGTAACCTGCATGTGCCGTCTCCAATATTTTTATGCATAAGAACATGATACTGGTCTGACTGGGTCGCGCCTCAGCTCAAACTCCTATTATCAAAAAAGTCAAGAAGCAGATGCCTAGGGAAGTTTGTAAGTGATGCCACTGAAGAATATTCATCCATCATTTAATCACTTGTGCCTCATTGACTTTTTGCACAGGTTGTCTTACACACAATAACTCTCGATGGATTTTTCTTAAATGGATTTGTCCAGTTGCTTTTTGAAATCTTGTAAACTTTCAGCATCTGAAACAAGCTGTGATAAGTAATTCCAGATCTTAGCTACATATTGACACAGATGGATTAGGAACAGCTTGTTTGAACCTCTCTCCTGGAACTGAATTACAATCTGGGAACTCAAGTGCTATTTCCCTCTTGGTCCCTTAGGCTGGTGACTTGGTTGAACAAAACCTGAAAATCAATATCTGCCAGTACCACTGAAAAATTTGCCATCATTATATTTAAGGTATTTTTTCTGGGGTGACATTGCAGTGCTATGCTAGGACTGGAGTGTTAAAATGGGGCTGCGTATTAGGCCTGTTCACTCCTGCCTTTCACAGACTGTTTTATTTCTTCCTTCATATTTAGGACATTTACCGCTGCTGACACTTGCACTGTTTTCTTTCTTTTTTTTTTTCATGAACAGATATAGCATGTATTAATGACAAGTACAACAGGAAGAATGAGCAATTTACATATAAAAAAATCCAATCAGACTAAGCTTAGTTGAGCTTTTAGGACATTAAAATACAGTTTCCCTTCTTATGGGGAATTAAAAATTCAGTTCAGATCCTGGACAAGAAACAGCAACGAAAGTTATTAAAAATCACATTTCCTATTGATGGAGGAATAGATGCAGAATTATTGCTGGTAGCAGTTTAGATTTTTAATTCATATTGAACTATGAGAAAACAAAAGATGGAAAGAAAAAAATTCTGATTTATGTTACAAGTATTTTGGTTTTGCTTTTTTTATCTGTGTGCAAACCATCTATTTGTTTGACACAGGTCATTTTCTTGCCATTGTACATGCCATTCCCACTGCGGTATTACAGATAGGCAAAACAGATAAACATAAGAAGCAAATAAACTGTCTTCAGTGTGATGAATGCAATTTATAATCAACATGGACAGGGAAAAGATTCTAAGCAGAGGCTTAGAAAAATTACAAGTCCTGATGTTCAACTTGTTTCTAAATTCGTCTGTGAACCACTGATAAAATAGAAGGAGAAAAGTCTTTACAAAGTAAATGATATATTATTACACAAAATAATAGGAACATGCAGTGCTGTAAGTATGAATTAGGCATCCTGTGGTTGACTTTTGCATCGTATAAACATACTAGTCAGTCCCAAGCTGAAAACAGAGCCAGGAATTCAGTAATCAGTGTCCCTAGTCCAACTATTAGTGACTCCCAAAATTCCTTGGAATAAAGGACCCATATGGAACTACTCATATAAGTAAAGCAAACTGCCAGAGCAGCCTTTATATGATGAGTAACAATATATTAGCCAGAAATGGAGAGTATAAATACATAAAGTGTCATTAAAGCTCACTGAATTCAATTAGATTTTTCTATTCTATTTGTTGGCATTGAATCATGATGGGAGAGGAAGACTTGCTTAATATATTGCCTAAAATAATACATACGAGTACATCATTATTAATCATGCTACCAGTACAATGCACCTGTTGAGTGAAGGCCTAAAAGAGAATTTCTGTGATTGGATTTGGTAATTTTTGGGATGGGAAATTTGCTTCTAAAACCTTATGGAACTTCGAAGATTCTTCAGAGCTGACAATTCCCCTTGCATCATTTGGACACATGATTAGGGAGATGATCATCCTGCTTACTAGTTTGGTGTGGTTTTCAGCAGCAGACTTTGGGTATTCTTCACTAGAACATTAATCGATAAGGATTAATATCATCAATATAATTTATTTCCAAATTGTTGCTGATCCAGAAAAAAATAGCTTCATTCTGATCAATGATGATGAATGAATGAACTTCATTTACTCAGCTGGTCCCTTTCTGTATTAAGTTCTATAAGTTAAAGTCATTAACATCTTTCCAATTTATTAATATCATCTAAGTCAAATTAAGTGCATAAAATGAGCAGTTCTCAGTTCTCTTGTTTATTACATTAGATCCTAGCATAGGCAGACAATCTAAGACATTTCTTTCCTTTGTGCTCCTTAGCACCTTGATTAAGACTGCTCTCAAGACAAACGTTTCCCTAAAAGCATGTCTCATGTTCTTTCCCTTTTTGCTGTAAATTTGACAGCCTTCTGATCAGTGCAAAGGGCAAGTGAGATGGGGACCATTCACCTTGTGTATTTACTTCTCTGCTTAGGAGGTGGAACACACTGCCTTCCACAAATGATAGCTTCTGCACAGGAAACCTTTCTCTTTACCATACCTGTCCTACTGGTACTTCTGCCTTCTCACTCCACTCATGACTAGGGAAAAGCAGCAATGGGAGGTGCAGACCAGCCACAAGGATATGGGATGAAGCTTATTAGTAGGATTCCTAGTGGTGCTACAGCCCAAGGATAACCCAAAGAATCTGGGACTTTCTACAGAGCTCCTTCATTATTTGAGCTAGTTCATGGATTTTTCCTGCTCCTGGAGAATCCAGTAGTCAGGATGCCCAGCATTCTAGTAATCTGCCCCCCAGGCAAATAATTCTTTGTTTTTAGAGGTTTAGAGGATACCACGACCCTCTCTGAGCACTAATGCATTATGATACTTGAGATCAGTGTGAAGTGTTTCATACTTACTTTCAGAGCACTGATGTGTTATTAAAAAATAATATGAAGCTCCAAAGCTTCCAATTCATGCATGGATTGCTATTTTGTGTATATTTTAAAGACCATTCCAAAAAAACAGTCATATGAATATAATGACTAGTTGACGTACCAACAAATTTGGGTTGCTGTGAAGCAAAACATAGGGTATAATTTTAGACTAGAGATTTCTTTTTTGTTCGTAAATGCTTAGCAAATCAAGGAAATTGGCAAATGAATTAAATTTGTGAAACATACACAGCTCTGAGTGTACAGTCATTATACATGGCTACTTCACAGAGGTCTTTGGAAAACAGTATGTTTGGTGCTTAATAACCTGTGGTTTTTAAGTGTTGTTAGGGAAAGTAGTAGACAAAACCAGAAATAAATCTATTTGTCTATATATTTTACATAGACTAAGTTTTTGGTCACAAAAATATAAAATATTATTTCATGACAGAAGTAAAAATAACATTTATTCCCTTTCAATATTTTGCTAAATCATCTAAATCTACATTTGATGAATAGGGCTAACCAGACTGACATAGATTTGGTGACCCTGAACTTAAAAATAAATAAATAAATAAATATAGTTTTGCTGCTGTCACAAAACTCCAGAGAAATACTTCTGCTCACCAGTAGGCATGTAATGAAATAAGTACTCCTGAAATCCTAAACCTAACCTTTTCCCGTCAGCCAGCATAAATGTCCTTAACGTAAAATCTGATCCCTTAATGAATTAGAATTTATGTAAACTCTGCAAAATACTTTTTATAAGCAAGAACTAGTCCTGACAAAAAGCTTCTGTGACTAGGCTTACTTGAATGTCTATTGTTTCCTTGATCAGAAGGAAGATCAGTTCAAGAAAGAGCTCCTGGCACCTTCAATGTAAAATAGAAATTAAAGGAACCAGTAAATTCAAGAAATATTTGCTTTTAAAATTATGGTTTATTTGTGTGTCTCAGCCAGTCCAAGCTTGTTTCAGGATGATTAGTAACAGTATTTTCCAGTGTGTTGGAGTAGACAAGGACTTAGCATTTGCTTTTCAATGCACAGTCAGCCTTGTTACAGCAAAGAGATTAACCCCAGAAAGATAAAGACACAACTTCTGGGGAAAGTTATAGTAGTGCTCTCTTAGGACTTTTGCTTCTTGCATTAGAAAGTGAAGGAAAAGAATTTGGGTGCAGAATGCCACTCTTACAGCCTAATGGGGACATTAGGCTGCAATGGTTTAGTGGTGGACTTGTCGGTGTTAATAGGTGTACTCAGGGATCTCAGAGGTCTTTTCCAGCTGATTATATGATTATGATTATATGATTATGATTATATGATTCTAATTTTTCTGATTTTTCTAATTCCTTGCCATAGCCTTTCTCCATAGAAGATCTCATCAGCAGCACTAGTGGGATTATTCCCTTGGGTAAAGTCTTCAGTTTCTGATAGATGAAGATTCAGACGTGCATTTCAATTGCTTTCAAATCTGGTTCTTAAAAAAAAAAAAAAAAAA
>VZRO01007445.1:420662-478648 GCA_013397915.1 Daphoenositta chrysoptera
GTGACCCCCCCCGGAGTACTCCATCCAGTTCTGGGACTTTAAACATTAAAAGGATGTGGACCTACTGGAGCGAGTCCAGAGGAGGGACATGAAGGTGATCAGAGGGCTGGAACACCTCTCCTGTGGAGACAGGCAGAGAGGGTCGGGGTGTTCAGCCTGGAGAAGAGAAGGCTCTGGGGAAGTTTTACTGTGGCCTTTAAGGAGGACTTATAAGAAACCCGGAGAGAGACTTTTTACCAAGGCTGTACTTATGGGACAAGGGGTAAGACTTTCACGCAGGAAGATTGAGGTTTACATTGAACATATGGAAGACACTCTTTACTGTGAGGGGGGTGAGACAGGCAGCCCAGAGAAGCTGTGGATGCCCCATCCCTGAAAGTGTTCAAGATCAGGTTGGACAGGATTTTGAGCAACCTGGTCTGGTGAAAGATGTGCCTGCCCATGGCTGGTTGGAACCAGATGATATTGAAAAGTCCCTTCTGATCCAAAACATTACATGATTCCATGTTTCTCTTATTCTATGAAGAAAATGAGCTAGCTGCACTGACGGGAAAATGATACTTCATAAGGCTTTAAGCTAAGTTTGTTGTTATTCTATTTGTTTGACATTTAGTAGCTCTTATAAAACTGACTCACAATCTAGCTTTGGTAGTGACAGATTAAAATCACTGCCTCCTTTCTTCAAATAAGATTACAGATCAACTGATTTTTATAACATCCTTCATAACATCACACCTTGGGAAGCAAAATTTTATCATTTAAGTTTGGAAAAGACCTCTCAGATCATCAAGTCCAACATCTGGAAGCTTTGTGCAGAGCTAACTAGAAGGGCTGCATGAATGTTAGATCATACAGTAATGAGATATCTTGTGCCTTTAATTTTAGGAAACACTATATTTGCATGAGAAAGAACACAATGACATCTGAAAAAAACTTCAGCTAAGGAATGACCGTTTTGGTTTTCAAAATAATTCCATTTTCATGAAACTTCCATCAGAAATTACTGTATTTGGTGCTTTCAAGAGAGCTGTTTTCCCTTCAGCATGCTTTAGAACATGCGTTACCTGAAATGGCAGCAGATACTTTGGGGCAGGAACTTAAGCAAGCAAAAACTAACAAAGCTATTAAGGTGAGATGGCTTAAGTCAGTTTAGAATACAGACTACCAGTTCTATAAAAGCGCTTTTGGTAAAAGATAAAGTGGCAAATATGTGGCCTTCTTTTACAAATGAATTAATCTGTGATAACTATTAATGGAGACAGAAGGATCTTCAGACACAGGTAAAAATATACAGCAGCTTTAGTATATGATGGAAGTTTTACACAAAATCCTGTCCTGACATGATTGATTCCTGACTTTTTCCAGTACAGCAGACTCAGGCTTTGTATACATGCTGCACATATAAGAACACAGATATATTTGGAGCAGAAGATGGAATTTGTGGACTGCCCCTGTTTTATCCTGCAAGAATTCACAAGTATTTTAAAAGGAAGGTCTATTTAAATGTCTGCTTTAATCCCCACTTCTTTCCCAGTGCCCATGTAAAGGTTACCTCCAGGAAAGCACAGTCTGCCAGCTTAGATCCTGGAGTGAAAGCTTTACCACTGTATATCTTCAGAGGAGAATCAGGTACTTCCTAGTGAAATCCAAAGCTATCGACATGCTAAGCTTGGACCTGCCTGAAATCAGTATGCTCAGCTGCTGAAACCTACTTTCGAGGGAGCACAAAGGGCAGGGTAAGAGAGCTGCAGGTGGCCATCTCTGTCATTGCTGCTGCCCCAGCCTGGAGAGAGCCAGGAGGCGAAACACCTTCAGAAAACAGAACAGTTCGCCTTGCAACTATCTTTAAGAATAAACTGCTCATCACACTGATCTTTTACTTGTTGGGGTTTTTTATCTGGGTTGATTATTTTCTGGGNTATCAAGGGTAAAAGAATGGAATTAATTTCCTTTCTTAGCCTGAGGGGTTCAAACTCACGACCCTCAGAAAAGCAGCCTGCATATCAGCCTGTGAGATAGGAATAAAACTTTCCACCCACCCGCCTCACTGAAAATGAACTGCAGCACGGCAAAAAATTCAGGAGGCACTAACTTGGAGCTGCTTGTTCCTGTCAAGACTGGGACAGCTCTGGGCATGTATGGCGAAAGTCTGTTCTCTGCTTTGTTGAAGTACAGCCCCAGGGGCTCAAGAGAGGGTAAAATTAAAACTGGTGTTTAAAGGGGGAAAGTTCACCCAGGATTTTGCTGCTGGAAGAATCACAACTCCATGTTTTCGTGCTTGTTCTGGATGGTGCTTCCACACTCCTCACTCGCAGCACTGGCACTTCAGCTCTGAGATGCACAACCCTTTCGCTGTGGTACAGAATCAGCAGAAAGCATCTGCTAACTCTACTCTTTACCCCTCTGCCCAGTCTTTGCCTTTGTGACCTCTTGCAAACAGTCTTTGAGAAAGGGTTCCCCCTTTACTATCTCTCTTCTCTCTTCGGATTATATTATATCTTCATGGTGATACTATAATGTGAATAATAAAGAGAAATGCAGGCCCTGCTTGTTCTGCTGAGGTCAGTGAAGCTGAATCTATTTGCAGCAGCTGAGAAACTGCACAAATGTATTTGTTTTCCTTCTTTGCTTGAGAAAACCGAACCCTTCATTTTCTGTTGCATGAAAAAGCACCACATAATGATTATTTTGATGGATCATTTCCCATCCGCTCTGGGTTGTCCTTTTTTTTCTGAGTTTATACTGAAGTCTGGAAAAAATCTTTTTAAAATGTTATATTTGTCTGTGAACTGCATCCTGACAAAAAGACGGGAAAATACCACAATTTTTTATTTAACAAAAAATTTCTCAGGTATGTCTTGCAAAGGAATAGGAAAGGGATTCCAGGACCATCAAAGTGGTGTGTCTGTGTAAACCTATACAGGACATTTCATCAGGGTTTGATAGATTTTTATTTTTAACCTGATGTCTAAATGAAACTACAACAAATCCAAGATGATTAACTTTTTTGGATGTCTTTATCCCTTAGAAACAGAGGTGCATATGTTGAAATGAATTAGTTTCTAGCTTTGGTTTGTGTATCTGAAAGGCTGCATTACTTCTAATGCGCATAGTATATTACAAGCCTAATTTGTCTCTGACCAGCACCATGATTCAGAAATCTATCCCTGCTCATAAAGTACTTAAGGGTGTGCTTCTGCAAACCTAAATAAATTCTGCCTTAGTTTTCAAGCAAGAGGCCATATTTCCCAGAAGATGATGTGGTAAGATCTCATACCTAGTTTATACTTCTTTAGAGCAGCTGTAAATCATGTCACAGTAAAATATTAGATCCAGCAACCCAGAGGCCTGAACAGCCTGCCCTATTTACATAGACTGGGTGATAATGCTGACATTTTAATTACTCCTTAAATTTGTCTTAGCAGATATCCTGATGCTCATTATTTTTGCAGTCACTTATGGCTACTGGTTGTCTTAGAATTTGAAATCCACCTCCTTAACAGTCCAGGCACACAAAATTTCAGTTCTCTACTTCCCTTTCTTCCATCCCCTTTCCTTCATCCACTGAATACTTCATGTGTTCACAAGAATAAAATGTTTGGAGCATACTAGAAGCTTAACAAGAAGCATTAATAATGTGAAAGCTCCTAAACTCTTTCATTAATAGACTTTTCCCTGTGAAATTCATTTTAATCAGTGTGATGAAAATGTACATATGGGTAACCTGCATTCTTCAAGCATCCCTTTCAATGTTTAAGTTAATACAGCGTTTAACAATGCAAAACATTGAAATCTACTGTTGACTGCCAGAGGCAAATAACTCTACAACACTGCAAACACAAACTGCCCTTTTGCACTTTTTCTGCCAGTCATACCATCCAAAAAAAAAGGCCACTAACTGAAGGAGGTATTGCAGAACATCAGGAAAATTAACAAGTCTGAACAACTGAGGAAAAGAAATATTACAACCAGTTTTGCCCATAAAATCAGTCTCCCGGCAGATTTACTTGTATTTTAATTGCTAACAGCAATATTTGAATGCAATAAAAAGTTTCTGAGTTGAACAGGAGTAATTACCAGAGTTTGATGCTGAGATCTTGAACTCTACCTTGATTTTAATATTGACTGGTTCTACAGGGAGAGTTTGACCACAGCTGTGCCCTTCAGAATCATTGAAAAGATCAGGGCAGTAACATAAAATATTGTTCAGAGAGGAAAGGTAGACAATGTGCCTTATATGATGAGAAAAACACCTCGATAAAAATAAATTATATGAAACTCCACTGGAATTTCTAATGCACCAAACTTGAGTCAGATGATCCAGGGGGAGCTTTTCAGTCAAAATACTAGAGAGCATGCAAAGTCTTATGACAAATTTTCTCCATTCATATGTTTATCTGACGGGTCCAGTTCTAAACTTAAAACCATGAGTTTTCTCTTGGTTTTATTTTTACGTATTTATTTTACATTTAAAACTGATCACAGCCTCTTCAACTTCTTGTTCTACATGGGCTCTTGTCAAATCTCCACATCAACATAGCTCCCCTATTGTGTGCAGGGTAGGATTGTGACATTTGTAAACTATAATCAAATGTAATTTTTTTTTTTTAACTTAAAACAATGCACTGTTTTTAAACAGGGCATTTTCATGAAGCTATGAATAACTCTGCCTCACACAGATTTTGTAAGAAAATGTATCATTATCTCCATCAAAGGTCAACCACAGATTATAGCCCTCTTTTTGCTTGTTATGAAGAATGCATTTTCTGTGGGCAATGGTAAGATGTAGCAATAAATGTGTGAGAACAGAATCTCAAGCAGAATACATCATTTGTGTCCAAGATCTTTCCATTGTTTTGTGATATGCTAGTTGGCCAATACTGAAAAACTACACTTCAAATTTGTTCACTTCTACTCTTTTTCTTTCAAAGGTATCTAGGGGAGCATTATGCATTAATTAAAGCTGATGGATGCTGATCTTTAGTTTCTGTGACTCCCAAGGCACTCAGAAAACAATCACCAAGTGAAGGCTGTTACAAGAAGTACTGATTGAAAAACAGTCCAAGACAAGAAAATCTGAGAACCAACCACATCACTGTGGGGTTTACAGAACTCAGATATGGAGCAGCATTACTGAAACACACGTAGGTTTAGAAACCAAATGTGACTGGTAACATTGCTTGAGAAAGACAACCATCTGTAGGCTGGACACATCTGTAGGCAGAACTGAGGCAAAACCACGTGGCAAAAATTTGGAACAGGCAGTGATTTTCTCCCAGCATAGCGAAGTACAGTGGAAAGCTCCAAGGAACAATCAGGCCAGAGTGGAACAGGGTCAGCTGGAGGAGACATCAGCTGAAGTTCTCTGTGACCAGGCCTTAGCTCGTCGCACGTAACAGCCGAGTGTTGCCTCAGACAGCTCAACTCCCACTACGTATTTTGTAACTTCTTTCTGCAGTGCCACAAGAAAAAGCTTGCCTCCAGCAGCCCGTGGCCACGTGGGAGCACGTGCAGCTCTGGAGGTATGGAACAAGGGAGTGTAGGGACATTTTGGTTGGATCCACAAAAGCAGAGGTCCCTTGTGTTTCAGACCACACAGGAGAGACTCATCTCTAGTTGGGAAGCAGAGGGGAATGTTAGGATTCTGCACATTTTCTATTTTATTAGAGCAATTTGTAATTTTTTAGAGAAGGGTATACATGTTAGAGAAAAGTTAAAAAAAAAAATAAATGCAATTTTTTACATATGCACCTACATAATATACACACCGAATCCCTCAGATTACACTATTTTTTCCAATGAATGAATCTCTCTTAACTTGTTTTTATACAAGAAAGTAGCATGTAAGTCTAATATTCAGACTCTTCTAGCTCTAAAGTATGTTTTGATTTGTTAAAAAAAAAGGGGAGAAGAAGAAGAAGAAAAAAGAAGAAGAAGAAGAAGAGGAGGAAGAAGAAGAGGAAGAAGGAGGAGAAGAAGAAGAAGAAGAAGAAACAGAAGCAGAAAATAGGTCTCAATTAGCTGAACCAGTTTATTCTTCTGACTTTTTATAATGTGGCTCTTAAGATGAAGAAAGAAGTACACAGTTCTTATACAGGCAGAGCTCACCAGAACAATAGGCCAAAGCTCTCAAAAATGAAAAAAAGAAAAAAAATCACTTTTCACTGGGTTAGCACCAAAAGCACTATTATGCAGCAGACACTTAGCATTGTAGACAAAAACTAGGGTCCTGCTGCAAAACATGGCTTGGCAGAGACTTTGATTTCCTGGCTTGAAAATAAAGCCTCCGTTTGCCCTCTTTGCTTCCTTTCTCCTGCTTCATAATATCTTGCAACTCCACTACTATTATTTATTGATTGATTGATTGCCCTGCAAGAAGGATCCCAGCACAGAGAGAAAAAACATTTCTTAGTATTTAGTTTTTCTGTAGGTGTTTGTGAGTATTTGGAGAGGGAAGGATGGCACTGTGGAGTGTCTCCACCTACACTGACATTAGTAAGATTGATGGTGCTTCTCCCACTAGGAAGAAATGCATTTGTTAGAATGGGGGGAAAAGAAGTAACTTATCATTGGCTGGAGAGAGGCTGAGCCAGTAACAGTGCCATGGCATGATTGATTTGTTTGTTCTATTGCAGCCTGTGCAATATCAATGAGTTGAGAACATCCAGATGAAGGGAGGAAGATTAAGTAATACTCATTGGATTGCTCCACACTTTTTTTTTCTCTCCCCAAAAAACATTTTCTTTGGAATAAGGCACATCTGTCAGATTATACGAAAGGGCATACATTTTCCTGGTAAAGTGGATGTTCTTGTGGTTAAAGACTGTGACTGGTAATAGGGGTTTGCTGTTCAGTTCTCAGAGATTTGTCACATCAGGCCCCATTCAGCTCTGGCTATCACAGCAGCTCACACTAACTTCAAGGCTAGTTGTATCTGTTTGAGCCAGGAGTGCTCTTTCTGTTTGGGAATGACACAGATGAATCAGTGACACTCACAAGTGTGTTTATTAAGATAATGTTTACTCAAATGTCTGAGCATTCTCAGGTGCTGCTGGAACACCTAACAGTTTTATCATTTACTATTAAATTATAACGAGCAGTCCAAAAGACCCACCTGGCACCAGACATTTAATTGTTCTGTGTTATTAGAGGTCCATACATATGATTCATTACAAAAATGCACTTGTCCTGTGTCTAGGTTCCTTCTCCACTAAAGCTAGAAGGGCACTAGGGAGGCATTGTTCCTCTAGCCTTGAAGAAAGGATTTATGTATGTTCACAGGTAATGAACAATTTTTGGGAACTACAGGCAACTCAACTCATCCTTCTCTGTCCACGCTGACTTAGGTCTGCCTGGCTGTGGATCACCATCATGAGCAACAGCTCAGGTTTTTCAATTTATCCAGTTTCATTAGAGCTTCGTTTAAAGAAGCTGAATTTGTGCTATTATTACATTTCATCTTAATTTCTTCAGAGTGCAAAACAGTCTCGTTCCATCACATTTCTCTTATAGTATTCTTTCCTTTCTGACTGTAGTGCATTGATGTGTAGGTATGTATGCATGTGAAAGTGAAGGGTGTCCAGCCTGAGGGTAACAGTGCCAATAAAGCCCAGGATCCCACATTTTTGGGTGTCAGGATAGCCTGCTACCCCAAGCTATTCCTGACCTGACGGTATGTAGCTTTTACACTTTCTTCTCTCAATATCTCTGCCAATTTTACAATTGTTTCAGAGAAATTACTTAAGCTCACTCTGTATCAGGTAATCCATTATTGGGGGATGAAATAGATTCAAGTTACTCAGTGCTCATTTGGAGATGCTTCTACCACCATTCTCCAGCCTTCACTCAAACTGCTTGACTTTGTGGAGAATACAGATTACCATCTGAGGGCAGCTCTGCTAACATTTTCCATTACATGACGCTGTAGAGAAAATTGCAAATCCCATGAAAGAGAAAAGAAAAAACAAAGCCATCCTACAAATCTGTGTTCAAGGTCTTTGATTTGTTTACTCCAGTCTTCAAAGCGTTATCTTGCTAGGAAAGCGAAAATTCAATAATATGGACAAGGTCGTGGGAAACTTACGTCTTATTTTGGAGGTACTCACTCAACACAATCATTTAAGTACTACTCTTATTCAGCAAAACACTTATGTTTACCTTTTTTTATCATCCTATTAAGCAAGCAGGCTGGAAAAAAACATCCTTGCCACAGAAATTCCCACTGAAGTTAGCAGCCATGCATGAGTATTTCTGAACTGAGTTGAACTCAAAAATGGACATTTTTATCCCATAGCAATTTCTCGGAAGGACTTACAATTAAAATTTTGTGTGAATGACTATCTCCATTCACCTAAAAGAGACTCAGCCATCCTCATATTGCACAGAAAAAGAAAACAGACTATATTAGCAAGGAATTCTAATTTTCTTAGTGCACTTTTTTCTTAGTGTTGAGAGCACGTTCCTGCCTGGAACAGGTCATATTGTCAGAGCATTACTGAGTTTCTGGCCAAACCCAGGCCATCTTAGAGCTACCAAGCCTTCCATGAGCTGGCAAGTTTGGCTGATCTCTGGTCAACAGCTCTGATATCACCTTAATAATCATGACAGCTGGGCTATACAACCTACCAGCATATCCTCTATCCTGTGAGAGCAGGAAGAAGGGTTTCGGAAAAGGAGGTCTCATTAACAAATCAGCGCGCCATACCTTACCTGTAGCCTAGTCTCTAAGTAATCACTCCAGATGAAAACTTTATAAAGCACACATCATGAAGAAAGAGTTCAAGAAATGAAACAGAAACATGTAAAGCACTTCAAATTAATCCTACAAGAAATACATAGATCAGTGAACAGAGAAACTGATACCAGCCTCTTCTTTACACAGATCCCATTAAATCTTTGCAGACTGCTTCCTTAAGAGCACTAAATCCTCTGCAAACATAACTCATTTGGAAAGCAGTTAACCAGTTTATCTACTGCTTAAAACACATTAAACAAAGAGTGACGATGACAGCATTGTGTAGTGATTGAAAATGGAGCCTTGTCCACAAACTGCACTCAGTTTTCTTTGGCAACAAGGAGCCTAGCTTTCTCAGTCCTTTCCGTGCCCACCCGGGGTGGGGGGATGCTTGGATGGCTGCTTGTGCTGCTCTTAGCTCCTCATTGCACATGTCAGATTGCCCCTGTAGCTCCACAGATTCCTTCACTCCAGCAAAATTCCAGACTGACAACCTACTGAAAAACAGTGAGTTTTGTGCTTTTGAATAATTCAGCCTTATTTTGAATTTAATTTTTTTAACAGCCCTCTCTGAATATACAACACATTAACTGTGTAAATATGAGTCCCTAGTTATTTTTCCCTCATCAAGACTGGTGTCAGTGATGAAGTAACACACAACATCATTAGACATAAATCCCAGGTGAAAATTTGCAGTATCATCCTCCTGCTCTTTGCACAATCCCACTTGCTGCAAGTGCAATGTCATAGCAGTGCAGCTATCTTGCCACTGCCAGTACTTGCAAAACAGATGCTCATTAAAGGAGGGCTGAAGGACATCACTATAGAAACAGGTAATTAGAGAACATCAGCCTCAGTTAAGGATAACCACTCCGGCCAGAGGCTTATAAACACTTGGAAACCAAAATCACTGATGGAGTAGGTAAATTTATCGACTTTGCTTGTCATTTTCATTACTTTTTCGCTCTAGATTCTTATCCTAATGTAAGCTCAACAATTTCCAAATATAAAAAAAGGTATTTAAAACACTGGAAAGACAATACCAGGTCCTCTTCCAAGCTAATCTGCCAGTCCAAGAGAAGTGGCGCCACACATAATGCAGCATAGAGCAAGTAAAGTTATAAAACGTCCTGCAGCTGCACAAGTTTGAATTAGATCACCATAAATCTAGTGTGTGGCCCCATGTGGCCACCTCACAGTGCTTCCAGCAAACCAGTCATGTTCGAGTGCTTTGACTAGTTTAATTGCTCTGCCCAAGAGGTTTTATGTAATCCTTAGACAAGAGCATAACAAACTGATCAAAAGCAGAGTAGCCATCCATTCCTCACCATGAACTTACATATCAGGGGTGAATTATGTCATTCATAGCACACCAGGAGAGTTCCAGCACATGATAGCATCTCTTCTAACTCCAGATCAAGTACTATCAGGAAACATAAAATTTGAGAAGGTATATTAAACTCCAGGCAGCACACAAACACTTGCACATACCTAAAACAGTTTGTTATCATTTGCATTTGGTTGTTCAGTACAATATTTTGCTCTAAATTCGTGTCATCACTCTGCAGCACCATCATAACAGAGCAGCTCAGCTGGTCCATGAAAAATTCATTCCACAGAAAAATTCAGTTCAGTGATCATATTAATTCAGTCCAGCTGAAGATCTCTGTGAAATTGAATTACTTCAATGGGGCCATTAAGTTTAACCTACGTCTTTCACAATATCTGTAATCACAATGGTGCCCATTTTACATTTCTATGGCCCTAAGAAAGAGTTGGTATTTTTATGCAAAAGTCTCCTAAACTGGGCTTTGAATTTTATAACGATAACATGGTCTCCAAAAATGCCTATTTCCTTTTCTAGCAAATATTTTCCAACAATCTGAAAAAAAATCATGCCCATCTTCCATGATACATCAATGTGTTTTTTCTCTTATCAGATCAACATTTCATTTGTTTGCACTAGTCTTGAATGGAGAGGAAATAAAGCCCATAGTAATGCAAAAATACAAAAAAGTCATCAATAGAAGGTAATTATGCTTGCAAAAATGTACAAAACCAACTACTACTTTGTAACCATAAACAATATAATAAGAAAGTTTTTTTTAATAAATAGGCTCTTAGAAATGTTTGCATGAGTTTTTTGTGTCAGTTGAATTATGAAATTAACTTTCAAAATAAAATGTTATGTTAAAATATAGTGTATCTCAATCTGTTAGCATTGAGATTTTATTCTTAAGATTTATTGTTGTCATCTAAATATATGCATATTGCTGCAAGAGAGCAGAGCCATAGGAATTCCAAACAAATTATATTTCTGAGTAAAGTGTTCTTTGCTCTAGTTTATATATCTCTAGCTTTTAATGTAAATATGCAGCAATAAAAATCATAAGAAAACTTGGCATTCAAACTTTCCTTAAGTAGTTGAAAAATTCTTAGCTTGAAATTGTCATTTATCTGCCATTTCTGAAAGGCTATTATATCCATAATGTAAACTACAACGTTAAAAATAAAGGCACTAAACATTTATAACAGAATATGTAATCTCCCTTTACATTAATCATAACATTCATGTGTGTGTTTTATGCCATAATTCTTTTTAGCTTTGCTTATATTTATTCCATCTTAATTGTTTCTATTATTTGTTAAAAGTACTGCACTGTACTTGCTGTTCTTTTTAATATTTCTTCAGTATTTTGTTGCATGGTTGCTTTAACACATTTTAAATGCAGGTTCTTCCTTATAAAAGAGCTTTTGAATGACTCTTCTTAAAGGAAACTCCTAAAATGTGCAATTCTAATAAGCTTGTACCTTTACAGTCCACAGTTTTCTGCTATTCTTGTCATTTAAAGAAATTCAAATAGCAAGCAGCAAGCAGACCTTTTCTTTTAATGTTTCGCCAGCTAGTTAAAAGTGGCTCCAACTTTCAGGGTCACCCAAGACCCTGGCTCCACCAGGGACAATGCCAGGCAAAAACCTGTTTTTAAAAACTATACACTTTTGTGTGGGAGAGAATTGGGATAAGGAGCACCCAACACCTTCCATTGGGCAGCTGCCCAACGGCCCAATCGTGACTTCAGCAGTGCCTGACATGGCTGGATTCAGTGGTAGGAAGGGGTTCTTAAAACACTGACAGTCCCAGTTAGAGTGCTGTTTGCTCTCTAACATTTGTTTGACCTTTGTGGAGGCTCTGAACGAACCAAGTCTTCTGCACCTTTTCCTCCCCACCTCTGTAGTCCGCTTCCATTAACTCCTCCACCCCAGCCTTCATGCCCAACATTAACTTTCCCACCAAACTCAGAGGTAAATTGTTCAGTTACTTTAAGGGCCAAACCTATATTCTCTGCCCTGGCTTACTAATAACTGCTGCATGTTTAATGAGAAGCCTCTTCTTTCCTTGTTCTTTATATACCTGAAAAAATATTATTTTTGCTATTACTCCAGTTTTCTTTGCAAAGTTGTACTTCTCTTAGCATCTAGCCACATCCACTTTTCCAGTAACCCAATAGTTGACATTTTTCAGCCTTTAAAGCATCAGATTTTTTGCTGATAAAGCCTTTTTTCACTCTTATCTCTAAATCTGAATTTGAATTAAGCTAGGAACATTTCTCTAAAAGCCTTTTGCAGTAGACTGATAAATTGACACAGTTTCTGTTCCACCTGATGTAAAGAAATTCCAGCTTGCACACACATTGCAGTTCTTGAACTCTCCAGTCCTGCTTAAGTCCTTGAGAAATCCACATCTTCACAAAACTGGGCTTATTAGGACTTTCCACACATGAAACAAATGATGAACAATTTTCATGTAGACAGCCACATCACATAAATTGCTTCTTGTTTGTCATAACTTTTTACCCTTAGTCTTTTAATTTTCTGAAAATTTTTCCTGACATGCCATAAATGAAAAGTGTCTAGTCAAGCAGTAATGAGCCTTTTCCCAACAATTTTTTGCAGCTCAAATCTTATTTATAGTTCCTTTTAATAAATAACCTTCTTTTAAAAATGGTCTAAAGATGGCTTTTTAATTGGCTTCTATCATTAAAAAAAAAACCCTCATTATCTTCAAGTCCTTTACAATTTTGTTTTCTTTCTGCCTTAAGTAAAATATAAAACTTTCATGCCCTGTTTCATACCTCTGACTCTTTTGCTGCTTCTTCAAAGCTTTTTCACTTTTTTTTGTTATCCTGAGTATGAAATCTTCTATCTGCCCAGTGCTTCTGCACCAAACCGCTATCCCAAGTACTGCCATTTTTAGCTCACATTCACATCTGTGGATTTCCTGTACAGTTCAAATTGCCGTTTGAAACTTTTTCCAGAACTGCAAATATATATTGAAACTACAACCAGTGCATCTGTTTTCCAGTAATCTTTTTCCAGTAAAACTGGATCATTAGAATACTTAGGAAAAGTGGTCTTGGAAAGGATAGAAGATGAGTCCCCTCATTTAATGAGCAAATCGTGGCTTTCTCTAAAATATCGTAGTGGATTACTAATCTTATTTTCTTAAAGCTGACAGAGGTTGGACCTGGGGTTTCTGAGATCTTAAAACTGAGTCCAAGTAGCTACCAAAAGGTAAATGCCTGACTAATTTTTATAACAGAGGAAAACATTAAAGATATATTTTGTAGCGCTTATCCAATAACAAATGATTAATTTTACCAAGTTTAACGATTTTCCCTATATTTGAGCAAAAAGCTAAGGCAGAAGAAAAACAAATTAGTTTGTTTTGCTCTACTTTTCTCAAGAAACGGTTCATAGGCTTCAAATTTTTTCTACAAGTTGGTAAGATGATCAAGAACATAGAAGAGTCCAAATCCTAACCCAAGTCATTTGAGTTTAGTCTCCTTCCTTAATCAAACTGGCCTTCGGACAGTGAAACTTGAACTAGGGGTTTTGGGGCTTGGCCAAACACCAACAAAGTTCCACAGTTTCATAATTCCAAAGCAATCCTTATGATTTCCCATGATGTCCAACCTTGTATATGGTAACGATAATTCTCATTTTCTGTCCTAGACACAAACTATGAGTGTGCCTCACCAAGTATGGTCTTTTTTGACTTCTGGTTAGGTTGGGTTTTTTTCATCTGTGTGCCACAGTGGTAAAATGCCAACTGCACTTTCTGCCTTGTCCTCCTTTTCGTTTGCCACCGCCTGTACGTGTAGTAATATTTTAATAAATGAAAAGAGTTCTTACTAAGAGCCCTTATTAACAGCTCGCATGCAGTGATGCACATAGCAGGTACACCTTGGCTGCAGATGCTTCATTCCGGATGGAGACCTGGGACTTCAAAGCGCAGTGTCATACAGCAGCCATCCAGCAAAACAAGCAGAGCAATGAGATCTCCAGTCTTGCTGCAGGCACAAATGCTGTGGTGCGACTCTTTCCGGGGCGGATGCAACTTCTTCCCAAGCAGAGTCTCCTGCAGTAAATATGCTGAAAGTTGCCTGGAGTCCCGTCCACCAGGGAAATCACTGTGACCAAGCTGCCAGATATCTAGCTCTAGCACTCTTGCCACTCACTAAAAAAACCAACAGGCTTCTGGAAATCCATAAAGATGATAACTACAGCTGGCTATTTGACAGAGCAGAGCTCCCCATGGTGAGAACTGCCTTGGCTAGTTCTGCCAAATATTTTCCATTTGCTGAAACTATTGCTTCTGTTTTGCTCTCTGTGAGTTTCAGCCAGTTGACCTTTATAAATGTGCTAATTTCAGCCAGGTGTTCAGGCCTCTGTATTATCAGCACTGGGAGTAAAAAAGATGTAGGGCTGAGGGTACCTGCATGCTGCTGACCTTCTAGAGGTTTCACTTTTTTTTCTCCAGGGTGTTCAAATAATCGGTGAACAAGATAAGCAACAGGAAAAGGTATATTGGATTCATCCTAGTGGCAGAATCATCACTTTGAGTAAATGTGCTCTCTGTAGATGAAGAGAAAGATGGCAAATCCAGAAATCCCTGTGTTCTTGCTCCAGGTACAGGGTTTTTACAACCATTAGAGGTCCCCACAGACTTCAGACCTCAGAGCTTCTCTATGAACGAAGTGGACAATTCCTCTGAGCATATAATGCTCTTCAGATTTAAGAGTAGTGACTGATTATTTGATTTACAGGGCTGAAAAATGTTGATAATATAATTTGGAAACTGTGGTTTATCATAGGCAGGATAAACTATGATTCAAGGATCATCTGTTGAAGAAGACAAATTAATCAGCAAAGAAAAAGAAAAAATAGAAAGTCTTATGCAGCTCTTAAAAGGCACAGATTTGGAGGGACTGAATTGATAAGGAAATGAGAGCTGGATCTGTCAGAGTTAAAAGGAAATGAAGAAATGCCTAATGATCAGAAGTTTGGGAGTAACTTTGTTGATCTTGTTAAAAACCGTGTATGTTGCAATGGAAAGCAGAAAACTTGAGATGCTAATGAAGACTGAATGACTTATCTGTGAATTCCAGTTGTTGGCCAAGACCCTATTGTGCTGGATGGGGAAAAAAACGACTAGTTCCTTCCCTGATAAATTTCTAACCTAAAAGGGGGTTGGGCATGGAAAAGGGAGAGTAGGGGAGAGAGGAGATTGATATGGGCAGATCATACAAAAGAGAGTAGAATAAATTATTAAAAAGCATTATCAACAGTGCCAGCACACCAGCAGTCAACCTGCTGGGGTAGCAAAATTTGATTTTGCCTACTCTGCTGAGAAACCTTGAGCTGGGAATGTGCAAGTACATGTCTGAAAATCTAGGATGTGGGTGATGAAAGCTGGCCAAGAGAGAGAACAGAACTGGCTGCTTGGAATATGGCAGCAAGCCATTAGACAGCCTGAGAAGAACAAGGGGTAGTTCATTTGATGTGGTGGTGAAGGAGGAGCCAGTGGAAGAGCAGACAGGGCCATAGGAACAGGAAAATAAGCACTGCAGGAACCTCTTGGAATGATAGGAGTAGGGCAGCACTGCTTTGGCCAAAGGACAGGAAGTTAGTATGGTAGTATAAAGGTTCATGGTGGATTAATAAAGGTCCCAGAGGAGAACTCAAAATTGGCAACTTAAAGGTGTTACAAAGAAGAGCTTAGACATAGCTTGGATTTGTAGAACTAAAGTAGATAGTGTGGATAGTGCTTAGAGCACAAATGGGAATGACAGGCAGGAGGGAAATGTGGGAGGCACTGTACAGACATCAGGTAAACTCTGACCTGAAAAGTTTGCAATCTCAAACACAAGGCAGGTGTTTAAGACAAGCAGTGGCCAGTTAAAGTGTAGGGATGAAATGTGCTTGTAATGCTTAGTGGAGCTGTAGCAACAACCACAAGTAAAAATTTACATAAGATGTTTTTACACAGCAGGTTCCTTTTATGCATTACAGCACAGATGTATTTTAAAGTGGCATTTGAAGTAAGATCAGTTGAGACACTGGCATGTCCAGACAGGTGAAAAGTAGCTAAGTATCTCCTTCTGTGCGAGTACCTATTTCTGGAGCCAGGAAAGGAGTGAAGGGAACTTAATCTTCTTGTTATTCATCTGGTTTTGGGTTATATGGCATTTCTTGACTATTCAGCCACTAAATAGTTGGCTAAATATTTACTCACATTATCACAGCCAGACTAATGTCAATATTTTTCTTTTAAACTGTTATCAGTTTATTGCATACTCCAAAATGTGAGAATGTTTTTTCACATTACACGAAATGGAAGTGTGAACAATAAGCTCCAACTGAAATAGTGATAGTAACATACATGTTGCTATGAGTTTCGGGGAGCAGTCTGAACAATAAGAGAAGACACTGAAATAATGGAAACTGGATAAATAACTATCCTTTAAAGATCAGAGAAATACTAAAACTCTTTATCAAAAGTTGAAACCCAGCAGGAAATTCTTTTCTTGTTAGAAAGCTGAATGACAGAAAACATGAATACACTGTCAGACAAATGTTCTCTCTGCTTTCAGGCATCCTCAGTCCCTTGGACCCTGCTGGAGAGACACATCACCCCTGCACAAATCTGTCCTGTGCAGCGAATTCCACAAGCTCTGTTGGAGACCTACTTACTCTACCATATCACTGCCTTCCAACTTACAGCTTTTCCCCAACAGGGCAGCAAAACTTTTGCTGCAAATTAAATTATCACCTCCTTGTCTGCCTGTCATGGACGTGGTGAACAGTTAGCTCTGTATGCAGGAAAGCTGCTGTCACACTGTTCTCATCTTCTCTTTCTAGACTAAACAGTGCCAGGTCTCTTGACCTTTCCTCATGCTGTGTGTTTTCCATACTACTTATTCTTCTTCTGCTCTGAACTCTCTCCAGTTTGTTTTTATATATCTATCTATGATTTTATAGTGTGGTGCCCTAAACAGGACAGAGCACTCAAACTGAGTCTCCCCAGTGCCAGCAGAGTAAAACAGAACATAAGGCACTCTTTACTACCATGCTCTGCAGTGAGATTAATCTTTCCTCAGCCACATAGCGCAGCTTACTCTTACTTAGCTTAGCGGCTGTATAGTCTTCAGGTTTCTTTACTTTCCTGCATGCCACATAAACATTTCCTATTTTGTATTCATGCAGCTGATATCTGTAGCAAACAACACTTTTTTTTTTTTTTTTTTTTTAGATTTGTACCACTCATATCCGATTTTCTCTCCAGGCTCTAACACCGTTCTCTGAAGTGATGGCACTTGCTGGCACTGCCTATCTTCTGGTGTAACTTGAAGATCCACTGCTTCATATATCAAGTCATTCATGAAAATAATGAGTATAACTAGACCAACAAGTGACATCTGTCCACGTGTATGTTGTGGTGGTCTCATCTACACTGTGTTTTTCCAGTTTCCTTTAGACAAAAGTGTGTAAGACGCTGAGGAAAGCTTTCTTAAAATCAAGATCTAACAAGTCTATTCTTCATCCTTATCCCCTTGGCCAATTAATCTGTCAAAGAAAAATGAGATGGATTTGTTTCTGATAAGTCCACACAACACTTTTTTATCACTATAAAAATGTTTAAAGTTTTCACAAAGTGATTATACAATGTAGTATTGTAGGATTTATTTGGTAACAGGATTATCTTTCTAGGCATTTATAATTTGTTAGGCTCCCATATTTATGGATGGGAATTACAGTGTATATTCTCTCACCCTGGTGTCTTCCATGGTATTCCATATTTTCTTTAAACTACTCATTGCTGGTTTAGTGGTTGCTTTTGGCTAGGTGATTAAGTATTCCAAGGTGCATATGCCTGCCTCTTCCTGTTAATAAAGTGTTTGTGTTCAGTGATTATCTGGTTTCATAGACCTTACTGGAAGAAAGGTGTCTGCATCACACACTGAGAACTGAAACCTCCAAGAAATTGAAGGAATACAGTGACATGAGAAATAATATGTATTTTCCAGCCCTTACTAATGGTTCCCTAGAAGAGTACTGAAGATACTTAGTCACTACGTGGGAACTTGCAGCTGCAAGTGGAGTGAGAAGAGGATTCCTATTTCAAGGGTTTAGTAGTCATTTTAGTTATGTTTGGACTAATCTTAACAAATATGGAGGGAAATTTTTAGGGGTGAATAATAACCAGTAGTCCCTAATTTGACAACAAGAAAGTCTTTCCATATTTGCTTACCTTCTTTGGGTTTTCTTTGATCACTGTTTAACATAATATATCATCTAAAGCTGTGATTGCAGTTAATCTTGCTAGTTAGTTTAAGGATTAGCAATATTTCCTCTCTTTATTGGTTATCCCACCTCTACCATTGTAATATATTGTCATTTACCCCAAGTAGATCAAGAAGAGCCAAGTCTTTAATAAATGTCATGCATTCACACTGCTCCCTCTTGGAGTAACAGAAAGCATTACTTTGGGTTGAATGTTCCTGCTCACTTGTCTTAAAGGTTATTTAATTAAAACAAGAGCAAAAGAAGAATGTCCCTGCTCTCGCCAAATGCCATCCTAAAAATAGAACTAAAATCCTTACTTTGATGTGACAATGCTTAGATCCAGCTCGCAAGTTAGTGAAAATCTTTGTGTTGAGCACAGAGGGAACCCGACTATCTCAGTGAAAAGATATTTTTTGCATCATTCCTCAGCACCTCCTGCTGGCTAAGAGACACGGAGAGTTTTATCTGTGTGAGGGCTAACTGAGCATAGCTGACCTATAAAATAACATGCACGAAACTGAGTGATACTTTGCTACCACTCAAAAAGCCAGGGGTTTCCGTAGTGTTGTCAATAGTGATGGTAAACAGAAAAAAAACCAGGTTTGTACAAGACAAAAGAAAAACCAGCTACTTGAGCAAGAAACAAAAATTATTTCTCTAGGCCTCATTATTCATATGCTTCTTTATATTGAATGTAATACTGCAGAGGCAATCAGAATTGTATCAGAGCAAAAGCTACAAGAGTGGAATAAGAATCAACCACAAGACAGCATCAATAAAAACGGTGTGCTCCAAAACACAGAAGTGCTGCAAGGGAATGACGTGTACGAGAGTTCTTATGCTGGCATTTATATTTTCATTTCAAGCATATGGTGGGGTAACGGGAATATTGCTGTGGAGGACTTAAAAACTGAGTTTACTGTAACCCCAAAGTGTAGCTTTGTATCTGAGGATGTGTATATAGTGTGTATCAAAATAAACTACTGGTGTTAACCTTCTGCATCTATTCAAAATGAAAATTTCAGGGAAATATGCCAGGTATAAAAAAATAAACATTGCTGGTTAATGTCCATGGACCAGAATGAGCTCAGCATGAATAGATTTTATTTACATAAGTGCAGAAGCAGGTTCCATTTGCTATTAGATCTTCTAAGGTAAACTTTCTTATATAAACTATGGAATGTCCCACTAAAATAGTACAGTGAAATAAAGCCAAAATTTGGGATTAAAACACAAAGGCTGCATTTATTCTCTGAAATGCACACAAAACCTCATACTTTTGCTGTTCTCTTCATCCAAGGATCACAAAGTCAAACATCAGTTATAACATTGTCTATGCTTTCATTATATACTATGTCACAATAGGAATGAACCTGCAGAGCAACACAGTTAGTACCAGAGACTCAATATCCCCTGTGCTAAATATTTTGAAGGTTTCAATTTGGATTTGCTTTATTCCATTCCTGTTGACTGAACAGCATCAGATGTGGAGCTGGAGTGTGTCCTCTAGCTGAACACAAGGAGGGATCCAAGAAGCATATGGAGAGACGTGCTCCAAGATGAACCAAAGTGAGGTAATCAGAGCAGATGAAGAAGTCCACTTCAAAATTCTCATCCAAAATAAAGCAGCACTAAAGACACACCCAGGGAATTAAGCCCTACCCAGCAGCCCCAGTATATGAGGCAGATTTAATTAACCCTGTTCCACAGGTGGCAGATGGAGGTACAGCAGATTTACATGAAAAGGAAGTGGCAGAACCATGACAAAGCTGAAGAATTTGCTGTCCAGAGACATTGGGCACTGTGGGGCACTACATCAGCAAATGGACAGGACACAGTGGTGGAGTAGTGAACTAATGCAGATAATTCTTATCAAAAAACCCAAAATGCAAACAGAAATTAGAGGGTCTGACTTGATTAAATTACCTGTGATTAATCTTGTTCAGCCGTACCAGTGTCACTGATAAGGACAATAACAATTAGATTAGCTGTGATGAGTAGTAACTTAGAAATGGACCATGAGATACAGGTTTAAGTGAGAAATCTGAGGCCAAAAGAAACCACAGTCCCTGACTTGTCATTGTCAGATGTAGCTCATTCCCTTGATCACTGGATGAAGAAAATGTCACCCCTCTGACCTACCATCTGCCTCCATCATGGCTTCCTTTGGGAATAGCTGTATTCCACACCTGAATATAGCTATATTCAATAGGTATATTCAGAGCATCTCAGGGAATTCACAGAATTTAATTATTAGGACTCCACTTCCATCAGTTAAGTGACTTAAGTGACTACCACATAAATGGGAATGTTGTTTCAACCAGCAGTAAGAGCTAACAATGTCTTATTTTTATGATGCATTCTGAGGTTATCATATAAAGCAGAGCTTGCCATTGCTATTTTTGTATGTTTTCCTGCTATTTAACATCTGATAAAACAGCTATCCAGACTGGCTATGATATCAGCTAGATATTTAATTGTTATGTGGCTGTTCTGGAAAGTGATGCCAGAAAGTATAGATACCCCAGATGTGCTAGTGTTGGTTTTGAGCTTAGCCCACATATTTTACTGGTGAAGAAGTTTCATAAGTATATTAAAGATATCATTCTGGAAGACTCTAAACCAACAAGTTACCACAAAATCACTGGGCACAGAGAATGACCCAATTCGTTGGTAAACTCATGAGAAAGAAAGCAACCTAAGTAGAAAAAGGCCTCAGATATTGCAGCAGAAGGCAGCAGTAAGGACTTGTCATGAGATAGGGCTTCAACCATAATGGCTTCAAACCAGTCATTCAGTAGATGTAAAAATATCTGTAAATGAAGAGCCATGCCTTTATCTCCTCTTCAAGAATCCAAATGTACAGCAGCTAGAGGAACAATGCCTTTAAGGTTTCCATAAAAGAACTTTTTCTTATCTCTCCTAAGTGATTTTATAATAAAGAAGTCTGTAAAACTGCAACTCTTTTTTATTTTTTAAGTGTACATTTTAAATTATTTAGTCATTATATTAAGACCGTTAGATATGAAAATTATTTTTTGACAAATATTTTGTAAATGCCTTTTAAAATACTAGCATCTAATCCTTATCAAAAAGCTGTGCTAAATCCATTGCTGAGCTATGTAAAAAAACCTGGTTCAGGTTCCTCTCTCTCAATCTTCATTTATGATTGCTGCACTCTTCAACAGGGACAGGAGATGAAATTGTTTCAAAAGTTGCATCAGCTCTGCTCAAAGGGTGCAGAGTGTCCTGCCACCACAGCTGGATGTGCTGCAATTCCCTCTGGAAATTTTGTTCCTTCCCTTCATCTCTACAGCCAAGCTCCAGAGCATGATGCTGTCAAGTCAGAAGTATGCAAGGCAACAAAACATGAAGATGTACCAAGATGCTGCATTTACAGGAGTATAAATAAGTCTTTCCCTGTCTGATACATCTTAAATTTTCATTCATACCTCTTAGTACATTCCTTTGGGAGACACTTCATTTGAAAGATTTTGGTAGAGCACCTAATGAATAACAATAAATACTGATAAAATGGTAATAATTCTCATAACTGGAAGAAGATAAGTTGCTGAAGAGGCAGAACCTTGTCACAAAGACTAAGAACACATCCTATGGAATTTTAGAAGATGGAAATGAAATTGTTTCAAGGTTTCCATAGAAAAGCTTTCAGCAGTGCCATTTTCCTTTTACTCTGTCTGCAGAGTAAAAGGAAAATGCAGTTCATACTTCTGTGAATCGGTAAATATGGCTGAAAGAAGCTGAGATTATGGAAGCCAGCAGTGTTTGTCATCTTCAGACTCCCATCTCTCTCAGCTCCTCTGGTAATTGCACAACCTATTCAAGAGTCAACTTGGCATAATAAATAGTGGCAGGCTGCATGCACAGCCATACTGTGCCTTTGTGAATAACAATTTCTCATTCCAGCAAAGTTTAAATTCAGAATGTTTTCTCTAATTAGCTATACTTTGTAGCTAACAAGATCATAAAGCTGTTCATTTACTACATTTCTTCCTGTTGCTTTAATTTTTTATACTGGAGAATTAAACAGCTGATTCATCCTTTATTTGCTTACGGAGAGAGTTTAGTTGTTCCTTTTAAGAACTTTAAAATCACTTAAGCTCTAAGCTGTAAAGCAACAATCTCAAGCTAAGATTTTGCAAATGCAGCCTACACACAATTAAAAAAAAAAAAAAGGTAGATATAATTTTTTTGAGTTACAAAACCTTGAGAACAAAATGTTTGCTTCTCCTAATTCCCCTGTCTGTTTATATTTCTGGACAGTCAGATTTTCTTGAGGTTTGCATCAAACTCAACACAAGGGTTTAAGATATTTCCTTCTCTATTACCTTAGTTGCTTTGTGCCTACAATCAATGTTTGGAACTCACCCTACCTACAGAATCCCAAAGATTGTCTTCTGTAAGGTTTAGTATCTCTCAATACCATTTGTCTGTTGTCAGGCTTGCATAGCATCGCTGCACATTGCTAGGATACAGTAAATGTTTTTAAAAGTGAAAGAACCTCCCCTTTTTCCTATTGCTATCTAGAAAATATAACCAGATTTTACCCTCTGATATACAAGTGCAACTCCCCATGGAATAAATGGACTCCTGCATGTGCAGAAGGACAGAATTTGGCCTTAAAGATTTATAGAGCTATAAAACTACAAGTAGATAACTTAGATTATGTTTCCTGAGACTAAAGGCTGAATCCACGTCATTAGCAAAAGTTTCATCTTAAAATGGCATTAGTATGTCTTGGACTATGATTTTTGATTATTGTTATTGCACTCTTTTAGGTCTTTGGATTCATTTGACCTTCAGTGTGACCTGTTGCCTTCAATCTTCTTTCTTTTCCTATCATCTGGTTTCATTTGTGGGGTAATATAGGAGAGAAGTCAGGAGTGGAAATGCAGTACCAGCTAACTCAACATCTCCTGGAAGTTGCAATAGAGATTCTCCTACTGTCCAGCAGGAGGGAGGTGTGTTGGGAGTGGAGCTGCCTGGTTTAGAACAACACCAGAGGCGGTGACCTAGAAACCCTGCATAGGAGGGAAACAACAGATTGTGAGCTGCAATAGTAAATTACTCAGGCTTTGTGCAACTGGGTGAATAACTATTTTTCTGACTTGTCCTGCCTGGTGTCCCAGAATATTCTTACCTTTTTCTTTCACTATTGAAAATAATTTTCCTATTTCTTAGGCACTCACTGAAGAGCCCTCCACCAGCCTTTTGAGAAGGGTGTAGCATAATGCATTTATCGTAGGCCTCCCTTTTATTTACAGTCTGGTTTTTCCACTCTCAAAACAGAATTATCCCAAAATAAACACCAGACAATGAGAATCAAAAGCATGTGTAATAGTCATGCCATTTCGTAACTACTTGCTACATCTTTGTTTGGCATACTGGACTTTGTTTAGCAGAAACATGGTAGTATCACAAGGTCAGAGTCTCCCACAACTTAATCCATTGCTAACAAAACCTGGAATTCATGTAACACAGACTTCTGTACAAAAGAGCTTCAACCAAAGTTAAAAACAAATCCCCTCAAAATGGTGAACAAAGTGTAGTTAATTATAAAGAGTGGGGAAAACCCCCCCCAAAAAACCCCTCCTCAATTGATTCACTTTTTAAAAAATTTTCTCTTTTTTTTTTTTTTTTTTTTTTTTTTTTTTTTTTTTTTTTTTTTTTTTTTTTTTNTTCTTTTTCTTTTCCTTTTTTTACCAAATAGGCATATATGCAAGACGTGGTTGCTTTGTTCTCTTGGCTAGGTGCAACATCATCACAGCTGTGGTCATGCTGGATCTCATAAACTAAGCAGGACTAATCCTGCTCAGCAGAGTTACTCAATGGGGAGTTTTCCAAGACAAGCACAAGGTCTTGCAAGTGCTTGCAAGCAGTGCTTTAATAAGAGTGGAAGCAGCACTCCTCTCAGGCCCATGGACTCATGCTGCATCTTAGGAAGAGTTGTGCTGCTAGGAAAATTACTTCAACTAGCATCTAAAAGAAATGATGGTGCAATACATTGCTCTATAATCACAGGTGCAAACATACAGGTATATATGGGTCACCTGGAAAAGTGCTCAGTACACCCAAAGGTCCCCCAAAAATTCTTCCAGTTTGATAATGTGTACTGAATTGAAGAGCATGAAATGTCATCTGTCTTCTAAACTTCATGTGGCCCAGGGCCATTCAGGATCTTTTGCATCCTCTAGAGCAATAAAATCACTTCCATGAACTTACTGTCCTCTTCACCTGCACAAAATGACTTGTGCCCAAAAGTACAGGAAGAGGGTATTAGTAGAATGAATATGTTTGTTTAAATAACCCTATGAAAGCTCTTCTGACCTCTGTATCTGCTTCTTCTTTACAGAGAATTATTGGTATTAAAAGACCAAGACTTGTTCTAATAGGAATTACGTCTCATGACAGTGGGAATTTATACTCTAAATCTAGTCAAGTAAATGAAACTATTTAGGGATCATTCTCAGTTCTCAAGAACAATTCTGAACTTACGATTTTCATACTTTCTGTTTGGTTTCTTCTGCCTCTCTACCAACCTTGGACATGGTAGCCTCAGCCATTCAGCAGTCAATAGCAGGTGATTTGACATACTTCTTCCCAAGTTGTGCCTAGGACACATCTGAGGAGCAAGGCCAAACCCATGCCAGAGAGTAGGTTAAAACCTAAACAATATGGATAATAATGGGAGAATAATCAAGCTTGTGTGTTTTATATTACAGTGAGGATGCAACTTCTTGTCCCTGAAAAATGCGTAGGTGGAACTGTGACATGCCATTTGTCTTTGGCAACTAGAATAATACTGATAGGGAAACAGATATTATTATTAGTGCTTTAATAACAATGAGCAAGCTGTCTTTTTAATTAGCTGACTACACACCCAGAACAAAGGTTAAATTTGTAACAATTGCCATATGCAATAGTAACAAACTCTAACTTGAACAGCAGTGCCCCTCTTACATCCCAATGGTGTGATTGAATCAACACCTAGTAGGAAAAAAATTAGAGTTTGACGAATCCATTTAGCTCTTTTCTTCCATTGCTACACCATGAAGTGGTTGGAATTGGATTTTAAATTTTTTTTGGTAGGTGTTTTGTTGGGGGTGCAGGGAGGGGCTTGTTGGTTTTCTTGGGCAGGGTGGGGTGGGGGGAAGTGTTGTTTTGTTTTCTTTTATCTTGGCTGCTGTATTCAAAGAGCACTGGGAAATACCTGATGTGGGTCTGCAAAACACATCTCTGACAAAATAATTCCTTTGGTCTTTTCCCAATGAGAATTATACTGACATCTGTCCTCCTTAGAGGCTGAGAGGTAACATTTTGCCTCAAAGCCACCAGTCAGAAGGTGTATATTTCCTGGCTGGGCATGCAACCAGCCATGTGTAAGTGTGCCCATTCCTGACTGGGCCTGGAAGAAGTATGCAGGCTGGCCTGCTGGATGCAGCTGGAAGCTCTAGACTGCTTTTCAGGATCTCAAGCGAGCTGAACAGGTTATGTCTACTCCCCAGTAAAACTGGTTTGGTGTTAGTAATTATTATTTCTGGTGAGGAGGAAGAGAAAGCCAGGCATTTTCAATAGGAAGGGGGTTTGTGGTAGGCAGGAGGAAGGTAGGCATGGTTTGATTTTAGTAAAATGGAGCCTTTATTGGTTTATCCAGTCATTTGTGTTGATGACATTTGATCCACAAAGAATGAAACTGAGCAAGCATTAAGTTGTACCAAATACATGAGCTCAAACTTCTGTTTTCACTACACAAGTCTTTTGCAGCTCCAGTAATTTTAAGTGTTATATGAAACCATTGCAAGTAGTGCCTCCTGGCAATTGAATACCTGAAAGATTTTCTTTTTCATGAGACCAACCAGGTCAGCTCACACTATATTAAGTGAACATACACTACTCAACAGCATAGTTACCTTCACCTTTGCTCAGTCTTGGTGATACAGCAAGGCTTGGTTGCTTTTCAAACCAAATTCACTAGACTTGTTTAGAGTTACACTTGCAAAATTTGAAGTTATATTCTCCTGTACTACAGGATATTTCTCTAATGAGTATACAAAAATGTTTGTCTAATACAGGTCCCAGAGTAAGAGCCCATAATAAAACTCTCTACAAACAGCTCTGAATGGGGAGATGGGAAGTTCAGATTAAGAGAACATGTACATTTGCATTTGAATGACACTCCCTATTGAACCATTTTAAAGCATTGATAGCTTGATCCTACTTTCATTGAAGCAAATGGCAAAAATCCCACTGAGGTCAAAGGGAGGCTTGATCTGACCCTAATTCATGAATGGCCAGATTTTGGTACTCTAAGTTCTACTGAATAAACTGTTCAGTCTGTACAATTCCACTAAAGTATGTACTTTTGAAATAAAGTACTACTCACTCTCAGTCTCTGTCGCGAAGCTCATAACACTTCTTTGAGGTTCATCAGTCAAATTTATGGATCTATTCATAGCAAAGTAAATTTATTAGTAGTGCATACCATCTAGCTACTCTTTAAGTAGTTATGAAACATTTCTGATAATATATTTACAATTTTGATGTTTTTATGACCTTATGGTTTTTATGGCCTTTTAATGACTCTTCACTATTTCTTTTGTGAGCTTAGTCAATTAAACCACATACACAGTTTATCTTTGCTGACTGGATGCTAACATTTTAAACATAGCTCTCAAGTAACTGGAAAGAAGTTTTTGGTATGACTCTACATAATAGCTGCTAAAATTTGTGTAGCTACCTTCCCGAATAGCTGTGAATTGGCCAACTACTCTGAGTAAGCCAGAGAAAAAGATGCTGCAAGCAGAATTCAAGGTTGTTTGTTTAGTTTTGTCAGGGGTTTTTTTCCCCCAGAAAAATAACAGTATTGCATTTATCCTCTTAGGTGGTGTAGAGGAGAGTATTTTGAAGACAGAAAGGCAAATTCACATGTGAGTATCAGGGAAGATCCCTAGGAATTGAACACAAAACACATTTGCCTGGAGAAAAGAAGGCTCAGGGGAGACCTTATCAGTCTCTACAACTACCTGAAAGGAGGGTCTAGGGAAGTGGGGGTTGGTCTCTTCTCCCAAGCAGCGATAGGACAAGAGGACAGGGCCTCAAGCTGCACCAGTGGAGGTTTAGGTTAGATGTTATAAAAAATTTCTTTGTGGTAAAGGTCATTCAGCACTGGAAGAAGCTGCCCAGAGAAATGGTGCAGTCACCATCCCTGGAAGTGTTTAAAAGATGTGTAGATGTGGTGCTTAGGGACATGCTTTAGTGGTGGCCTTGGCAGTGCTGCATTAAGGGTTGGACTGGATGATCATAAAGGCTTTTTCCAATCTAAATGATTCTGTAATTCTATTCTGGTTGTCCATTAGAAACCTCTCCATATATTAATTTACATATTTATCTACATTGTGCATGTTGCACGAAGCATTAAAAGAATTTGCAAGGCCAGGGTAGTTTGTTATAAGAAAGACAATGATCTCCTGTCTCTGAACTGTATTCTTTGATCCTTTTGTTCTTTCTCCCATATAGGACATGTCCCTTTCTGGCACCATCTTGCCTATCAAAGAGATTAGGGAGCAATGGCTATATCAAAGTTTCAAGAAAATTCAAAAATTCTTCATTAGGATTTCATAACAGTTAGCCACAGAAAGAGTGGAAAGGATGATTGAGATTGGGTGTAATAATTCAGCACGTGTGATGCTGCTAAGGGATACATATACACTGCCACAGCTCCTTGGTATAATCATACATGTGTAAACTGGATCTTCATGTAGGCTTCCAACAAAATAGCTAGGATTATTTATTTTAATTTTCAGTATGAAGCCAGAACACCAGTGTTCAAAACCACTTTAAAAAAGTTTGTTTCTATTGTCATAAGAAATTACACAAATTACAGAAATCTCATGAGACAGGTCAGTTTTATAATGAAGGAAATAAGGTTCAAATAACCCAAAGAAACCTTAGACAAAAACAAACAAACTTTCAGGTGTAATCAATTACTCATATTAAAGAAAGATGATCAATAATTTTATCATTACAAATGCAGGTCTATAATACAATGGCAAACTCAAGAGACTAGAATAAACCAGAATTTTTTCCCTAACTGCTGTCAATATTTGGACAGTGCAGTAACTTTCTGGTTACAGCTCAGCAGGAATTAGATTACTTTCAGCAAATATTGATAATAAATAGAGAATCAGCAGGGCCTGGAAAACAATCTGCTCCAACACTCCTTTCAAAATCAATTTATCTTAATAAAAACACCAAGATTTGTTCAAACTTGAAAGCAAATACAAAATTTGTTCAGGCTTAAATAGAAAATGCCAGGTTTTATTTTTTGTTATCACTGCTGTAGTCATCAGAATTGCACAAGACAGCATGACAAATATATCAAAATCAATGGAATTTAAAGACAAAAGTCATTTCAATTCTACAGTTGCATTAAGATTTTCTGCTTTTTTTTTTTTTTTAATCTGCTTTATTTTTTAAAAAACTGTAATAGTAAAAATCTTCAGTTTTGTCTTCATTAGATAAAGGGGTACTGAGATTAAATTGGGCAATTATGTTGTGTTTACCTAAGGGCTAAAATCTGTGAAAGCCTGTTCAAAACTCTCAATAGTCTTTGATCTACTCTTGATCATTTTTGATAGACAATAATGCCCTGGAAAGGTGCTCAGAGACTGGAGCAAAACAAGTGCTGTTCTTACCTTCAAGAAGGAGCCAGGGAACTACAGGCAGGTCAGCCTTGCCTCAGTCCCTGGGAACATGGTGGAGCAGCTGATACTGGAGACCATTGCTGGGCATGTTAAGGACAAGAAGGTGATCAGGAATAGTCAACATAGATTAACAAATGGCAAGTCATGCTTAAACAACCTGAGAGCTTTCTGAGATGAGATGACTGACATGGTAGACCAGGGGAGAGCAGCGGCTTTTTTTTGCCTTGACATCAGTTAGGCTTTTGCCACTGTCTCCCATAGAAGCTGATGAACTCCGGGTTAGCTGAGGAGACAGAGAGGTGAAAACTGCCTAAACTGCCAGCCCCAGAGGGTGGTGATCCATGGCATGAAGTCCAGGTTCATGAGGAGGTTGGTAGCTTGTGGGGTATCCCACGGGCCATGACTGGTCCTGATCCTATTTGACATCTTCATTAGTCACCTGGATGACACAGCAGTGTACCCACAACAAATTTTCAGAGAACACAAAACTGAGAGAAATGGCTGATGGATAAAAGGGGTCATGCTGTCATCCATTGGCACCTCAACAGGCTGGAAATACAGCAATCTCTTAATTATTAAGTGTCTAGAGCCTGTCTCCTATAAGGAAAGGCTGAAGGAGCTGGGAATTGTCGGCTTGGAGAACGCTCACAGGGTCTTAACAATATGTACATAAATACCTGAAGGGAAGGTACAGAGAAGATGGACCCAAGTCTTTTCAATGGTTCCCAGTGACAGGACCTGGGGCAAAATGCCCACACTGAACCACAGGTTTCCTCTGAACATCAGAAAACACTTTTTTCACTGTGAGGGTGACCAAGCACCAGCACAAGTTGCCCAAGAGAAGTTGTGAAGTTGCTATTAAGATCTAAACCAGTGACACATTTGTTCATCTGTGGTAACAATCACAAGGTAAAATCCCAGGCCACATCTCCATGAAATTGAAAATCCAGTTTTAGGGTTCCTCATACTTGCCACGTGGTCCAAAACACTAATTTGATATCAATTCACAGTGCCAGATCAACTGTGTTAAAAAATAATGACCACTCAACTTCATGTTGGTTCATTTACCATGTGCTGCCCTTCCTGTGGTACTCCACAGATTTCTTGCCCTGCCTTAATCTCTGTCCTTTATATCCAAACGTCATTGTCCCTAGGTGCCCCTAAATCAGGCCATGGCTGCCGATATGTGATTGCTCTCTTTTTATGCAACGTCATCATGAGTAAAAGTGCAAACTGTCTTTCTCTAATACATGGTAAAATGACTTCAGACTTCAAAAGGAAAGAAAACATTTTCCTTTTACTATGGACAGTGGTTGCAAATACCTTATACCTAAGACATTCAACTTTTTAAGCACATAGGAATTGATAATTTGTATAAAAACATATTAGATAAACATACTTGATTCCAGAAAAAGGGGCAGATATTGACAAAAGTTGCTTGTTACTTGTTTTCCATTAAGTAAACCTTTGGCAGATAAACTGTAGATTTGGGGTCTTTCTTCAGGATTAAAAGGATCATATTTTGGAAATCCTGGACAAGCAGAACAAAAATCTTGACAAATAGCAGTTGTAGGTGGGAAATCTGGGTGACATCAAATGCAACATAGCAATAAAGTGCTGAATAAAACTAAACACAGACTATCCCTATATGTGGAAGTCAGAACATGAGCCGTGTTTAGTTCTGTTGCGAGGACCTCAAATACCGTATCGGAAGAAACCTTGCTCTGAAGTACAAACATAAGAAAGATGCATTCAAGAATGTTTGCTTCAGTACATTTCAAATGGATTTTGGAATCACTGCTAGGAAAGCTTTGTGAAGGTGGTATCTGCACTTCTTGTTATAATATACAACATATAGTAAACACAGTACTTAAAGATAATGTCTTAGACACCTTAAATCAGTCCCTTAAAAAACAGGGAATATTCTAGCTTATTCTGTCCATGCTCTGGTTTCTCATCTCTAAATGGAAATAAATCCAGTTTATTTCACAGCAGTCTGACAAAGATAAGCACTAATTAGTTTTTAAGCTCTCTAATACCACCACAAGCACCACAGCAAAGTCTGTGAGGAAATTAATAATTCTAATTTTAGAAGGGAATGCAGTAAATAAGGCATCCAGCCATCCAGCCACAGACTGAACAAGGAGAATGCAGCTGAACATTTTTTAGTATGTTATCTGAGTGCAGCACATCAGGTACACTGAATCAGGCAATGATCCTCTTAAAAGGGTATGTGAACATATAATCAAAAATCAAATTATCATGTATAAGTAAGATAAGTAAGTAATTCAGCCTTATATCCTGACATTAGTATGTCACTTGTCAATCTTACTCATCTACCTCTTAACATAGGTTTTGTTTTTAACCACTGATGCCACCACTCTTCTCCTCCAGAAAGCTCTTATTCCAAGAGACTCCACCACAGTTCGAGAACTGACAACAAAAGGTAGAATGACTGGTTGAGCCTTACCTTGTACACTGCCAGAGCTCCAAAAAGTTTAACAAAGTTATCACAGGTATTTCTAGGAGTAGTAGAAAGGACTAGGCAAAGTTTTTTAACCCCATGTTTTATCCCTCTGTCATACCCTCTTTATGTAACTTGGAAAACATTGGGAAGATTGTATGAAAGGTTTCAGACCTTCAGCTGAAGAAATGAGGCAGGTGAAAGAGAAGGCTGGGACTGGCTTGGGGAGCATCCATTCATCTACCACTCAGCCAGTAATGAAAACCTCCTGATACTCCTCCCCACACATTTTGGGAGAAAATGGCATCTGCTCTATTGGGTCAGGTTTTACTCAGTATATATTGGGAGGATTTAATTCCTACCTGTAACAAGAGAAAAAGTCAAGGGATAATAATTTGCAGTCATTTAAAACACATGACCAACAGAAGTTGCAGCAGGCTCCAAACTCCTTGCCCTATGTCCCACCTTCCCCTCCTTGCGCCACTCTTCCTCCCCACAGATGGGAATCTCCCAGTTGCACCACTCCGTGTCTTACTCTTCTTCAATGAGAAGCAACCTTTGCCCTCCTTAATTTATAACATGGAGAACTCTGTTTCTATGTGATGATTTTCCACGTTGAAATAAAATAGAGTACCATCAATTCAGAGAATCACGGAACCACAGAACCACAGAATCACAATCATAGAATGGTTGGGGTTGGAAAAGACCTCTGGTGATCATCTGGTTCAACTCCCTGCTAAAGCAGGCTTACCTAGAGCAGGTTTCACAAGATCACGTCCTGGTAGGTTTTGAATATCTCCAGAGAAGGAGATACCCACAGTCTTTCTGGGCAGCCTGTTCCAGTTCTCTGTCACCCTTGCATTCTGTTGGAAGCTGCCTCATATCTTTCAAATCCAAGCCAAGTCAAGAGCAACCACATTAAGTAGGCTTGGAATGATAAGCAAAGTAAGGAAGACTGGACTTTGCTTCAGAAGAATAGGACTGTTTGACTGATAGGTATTTGAAAAGTGTTCACCGGCCTTTGAAAAAAGTTCATCTAAACACACATTTCTGTTATTCCGCATCTAAAACTGTTGTGCTGTTCTATAACTGCTGTCCCTGCTAAACACCATTATTACAATACATGTCTCTGCAGAAGGTTTTATTTCAGTGTGAGATTTTCTAGATCATAAATTTTATAACTTAACATATAACTTTTAAAAAATCAGAATAGCCTCATATGTTCTCTTCCAAGAACTTGATTCAACAAAGACCTTTAAGCATTTTACTAGTCTCATCATCCAAACTCCAACCTAAGATCAAAACACTTACCAGCATTGTGAAAAATGATGTTTCATGAAAATAAAATGAAAAATAAGAATATATAATTGATAGTAATACTAAGATAAAAAGTCCATTTCAGGGAAGGATTAGCCTGTCTCATGCTAGAGACTGACACTCCTCCACCTGAGGGGTCTGTGTTGCTCTCTGCCCTTGGGTGAAGTAATGTTATTTTCAAAAATTCACAGCAGATGCCTTACCATCCCCTTCATCCCTCTCACTATAGCCACCATGCACTCTGCCCTTCTATCAGGTTCAGTGTGAGTGGACTTGATTTGTCACAGGACAGACAGTGTAACTTTACATATTAGGGCCAATAACAATGCCTCTGTTTATTTTAAAAGACCTTTGAAGCAAATATGAATATTTTCCTACATTTCAATTATTCAATGGGCTGTTTGGTCAAGATGAAAAAGTAGAAGTCTGACTAATAATGGTATAGTATTGAAAAGAGAAAATAAAAGGCAAAATCCTAAGTGAAAATTTTCACAGGCCCTACAGCTTTAGATACTGATAGTTGTTCTCTCAAGTATAACATGTCCTATAGAAAATACCATATTTAATTTCCATATCACTACAGGTGAAATACAGAGATAGAGGTGAAAAAGAAAAACTTGTAAAAGACTTTTTTTTTAAACATTAAAATATATAACAAACTTGAGGTACAGAAACAGAGAAATTAGTCACAAATGCTGACCCAAATATCTTCAACACCTGCCAGTCACCTGAGAAGCATGGTGCAATCAGGTTTTCTATCTTGTACGTGACAGAGCTTTTATTGTTTCTTTGATCTGCTCCAATCTGCACGGAACAGTGTGATTAAGATACTGCCTTTAGTGAACAGCTCTCCAAGTTGCACGGCTCACCCTGGAAAAGTGTTCTGAGAGACAGGAAGAAACAGTAGACTGTTGTGAATTTTTGCTATTGTTCTTTCTTTTTTTCATAAGTAAAGCATTGTCACTAGTTAGCTGGCTGAATGGACTAAGTGTCTGCCAAAGGAGACACATGTCATTTGTAATAAACATGGGGACTACCATCTTTTGCCACTGAACACGCTGAAAATATCATTTATTATATAAATATCCACGGGATAAATAAGAATGTCAAATTTATCTAGTCTTTTACCAGATCCAGCTCATATGATGGCCGTGTACGGTGACCTGGGGAGCTGAAATTTGTTTCTACTGATCACCCTGGGAAAAAAAAGAAGATAGTATTTTTAAAGAGTCTAGGTCACCAAGGTTATACTACATCCATGCCATACTCCAGAGCACACACTAAATGCTCTTTATACCATCTCCTGGTCCCCTAATAACAGAAGACGCAGGATTTGAAAACAGAAAAAAAAGAAAACAAAAAACCGTATCCAGTAGACACATAAATTATACAAAAACCTTCATGCATATGTATACATAGTCAATATAAATAAATGCATTTGCATACTCATGCACACTCTTATGATGCAAAGAATGATCAGATTCAGATTCAATCAAATACACAACTCAGTAACTTTATAAAATAGACATATATGTAATTGATTTACATAATTAATAATCAATATTAAATGTTAAATTATATATTTTCCAAATGGTCTTTCACAAACTCCCTTACAAGTCGTGCTGCTGATGTAACATCATCCCTTTCCATCTACTTTATCTTTTACCATTTATAGTTATATTTGTGGGTATTGCTGATAAAGAGATGTATGAAGAATGCACAGTGAATAATCTGTGGTAATGATTGTTGCTTGACTTAAAATAAAAAGTAGCAGCCTTTTAAGGGTAACATCAGTTTCATGTTTGGATTGTTTCTACTATTTGGAAAGGTTTGACATGTTTTAAATTACTAAGTAATGTGAAAATGCATCACCAGCACAAGACTGTTGTCTATGTAAATATTTTATGATTAGAGTCACCCATCATTGGTTAATAAGGTAACAAAGATTCAAAGCTATTTATGTTGACTCATGTTTTTAAAATGAGGAATTTGAAAACAAGAAAATGTGACAAAGTTGATCAGGATCTAAGATACTGGCTTACAGACAGACTGTTTGTGTCTTACATGACACGAACAGCTCTTTTAAGTTACTTATTGGAAAGAGATGTAACATTGTCCATGTGAGCTACATTAAAAGCGTAACACGGTGAGTCACCTAATGAACCTAAGATAAATCGTTATAATTCCTGGTTTTGTAGAGATGAAAGAAAAAGAACCTGATAGGTTTTGCTTCCACTGATTCTCCCACATGTCCATAACATCAAATACAGTAGGCAGCCTGTTCATCATAGAGCGTACACGAACGTTCTCACCGTGGGGTTAGCAGTATGATTGGAGAGCGAGTGCAGCTCATGGCTTCAGCCTGCCACAGCCACCCCCTTGGTACTCCCCAAGCTACCTTCATTCACAGGCAGCATAAGGGCTTCCGTGATGGACTGCTCAGTTTGGACTTATTTGTTGTCTGGTCTGGTGCAGGTGGTCTTTCTCACTGGTCTTGTCTGGTCTTCTTTGAGGGAGACCAAAGGAATTCACCTCACACTGTCCCAGTGCCACTGTGGGAGAGTCCTACAGACCATGAAACAGGGAAATGGGGGATCAGTGATGTTTTTCAGGGGCTGAAATATGACGACTTGCCTTCCACAGAGCCCATCAGAGAGGCAGCATGACAGTCTGTGGCTGGCAGGCTCCTGGAAGTCACCTTCCCCTGCATGCCTGCATCAAGCAAGATGAATGCTATACCACCCTTTCTTCTGGGCAATGCCTCAGAAGTTTGTCAGTCTTTTGCAAGGGACTTGGGGGTAAAAAAAACACATATAGACACTGCAGCTGATTTCACAGAATTGCCCAACAACAAACTCCTGTGTGTCACTTCTGTTCAGGACAGTCTTTCAAGTTTATTGTAAGGTAAACATTTCCAACATCTGATCAAAAATTTCATCAGATGCATGACAGCTTCGACCTTAAGTATCACCTGAACATTCTAGCCAAACAAATGCATGCCTTTGCTTAAATACTAGACCCTATGGCCCAATTAATATGCATTTGAAGTGTTGTAACTCAGCTTGTTATAGGGAGGTCCTCAGGCGGGATTTTAGTTTTCTTTTACAAATTGGTCTCTCGCAGTTTTATTGCATCTCATGACATTTTAGACAAAAAAAGTCCTATGTTCAACATACATTGCACATAATAAGGCAGGGTGAGAGCTGTTCAAGAAGAAGCTGCTTCATATTATTGGCTGTTTCAGAGTGGTAAGAGTACAAAGGCAGATAATATTGATGTTTAGAATAATCTGGCAGTCTGATTTACTAGGATGTAAATCACCGGATATCACGACATCATCCAGACCCAAAGCAGATCTAAATGTTCCTGTTCTTTTACTATTGGGAGCTCATCTCTGGGTGTCCTCATTCCTGTATAGCTGGCATAAAACTGATTTGTCAATACTTGCATGAACCTCAAGTAATTCATCCACCTTTTCCTTACAGGACTAAAGTAACTTTTTGTGTGTGTTGGCACTTTCAAGACATCACACAAATCCAACAGTTGGAACTGTATCTTTAGGGGCCCTTTCTAGCAGCTTCATTATTCATCCACACCTAGATACACAGAGCTAGTCTTAGAAGAACAGGAACATGTGAAGGATGTTCATGAATTTGAAAGAAAGTGGCTGTAAGTTGTGTTTCCTTTCTAGAAGATATATCTAAACAAGAGCTGTGGAGAGCTAAAAGTTTGGTGGAGATACAAGACAATTGTTGTGGAAGTGTTTATGAGCCTGTAAAAAATGTTCGTTTCCCTGAGAGGTCATGGTACACCCTGTGCAATATCCCTGTTGACCTGTTCCTAGGAAGACAAATGATACAGGAGTGAGATGTCTGGGTGTGCAACGTGGCACTCTGTGTCATTGCACAGGCCAGGTCAGAGCTGCCTAAGCAGTGAAATGATTTTCATTAAAATTTAGGCAGTCAGTCTAAACTTAAGATAGGCATCCTCACACCCTCACGTGACTATCGCACCTGCACAAAATTGCAGGCATAAACACCCCCTGCAGCCATTGAAGATGAAAGTTGAAGATGAGAACAAAAGAATCCAAACAAAAGCCCCAAGCCTTATGTTCACAGTTTGGTGCTGTTAAACCTCACATGGGAATGATCTGTTTCTGGGCTGCAAAAAAAAAGTCGCCAAGAAATTAAGTTTATGATGTGTGAAATAACATACATAGACAACACTCCCTTCCCCCAACTCCTCAAAATAACCCCCATACTCCCCACGTAAACCCAACTGATCTTCCTCTCTGAGGCCACAGCCCAGTGAAGCCTCATCCCTCCCACCCTTCATCCCCCCACTTCAATTTACGCAATAAATTATATGCAACGCATGATATTTGGAAGCCACATCCTGCAGTAGGCAGGGCTGGCTGTACTTCTTAACACAATATTTGGGGATGACTCTGCTTCCAGAAAGCGGAGTCGATGTGCTGGACGTGGCTTAATTGGTGCCAGCTTTGTCCTCTTAACAAGTGTCATCTTTCTTCACCAGTTGCACAAACGGTGATGTTCTGCAGGTTATAGCACCCTCATGCACTAGAGCCTTTTGTATATATTGCTGCCTGAATAGACAGGAAATAGTGCATGGTACCAGGGGATAATTCACATGAGCAAAGTTACTTGCATGCATATGCAAAACTGGGGCTCCAGATGTGAAATACATCTTTTTCTAATCCCTGAGCTATTCTCTGTGTGTATATCTATATATACATTGCATGCTTTCTACTTTTTATTACTTTTAAAACTTAAAAATAAAATTGGCTTGAATTTAGTTTGAGGATTGGCACCAATCCAGGACAATTCTTGTTTTAACTGAAACAGTTCGCCCACTGCTAATTTTAACACAAGTGATTTATTCTATTAACATGGATGCAACTGGGAAGCACACTCTCCCTTCCTACCAGGAAGCCTTGGAAGCCTAGCACAAAGACTCAGAAACAGCTATGCCACAGATTTGTGGAGACGATCTCTTTGTCTGTGAAAAGGTGTTTTTGAGAGACGCCAAATTTTCATACCTGCCTTTGCTATCTATGCAGAAGGGAGGGACCTAAAAACTTCATACCCCCAGATACCTGCAAGAAACTGAGTAAGACACTGAGTCTAATCATCCTAAGCCATTCATTCCCTTTAACTTCAGTGAAAATGTAGAGAACCTACCTGAATTATAGCAGATGGTGAGACTAAGAAATTCACATTCAACTAGGAGCGAAGAGGGAAAAAGAGAGGGGAAATTGCTTTGTATAGACAGTGCAGCCATTGAAAGACCTATAACCTGTTTATCTTTCCTTAATAAAGTTTTTGCAATCTGTGAAAGAATGACTTGGTTATTCATCACAAGCTTCGACACATGACCCAGCTTTTTCTACCATTCAAGGAATGCAATTTAAACTAGATTTAGAATCCTCTGCATGGCCAAGAGTGATGCCCACTGGAATGTTCAGCTTATGTGGAATTGTTTGGTTCAGTTTAAATAAATAAATAGCATTAAAATCTAATCATGGAAAATGTAGCTGTTAAAAATAGGCTGAGGTAGCACTAGCTCCAAGCGTCAGAAAAGGTATGTGCAGGAGGGACTCTGAGAGCCGATTCATCAAGGGCAAGAGCAACCAGACAACCAGCGCTGGCGAGCTTTCAGGCACGTAAGCATCACCACCGAGTCTCCCCACCCCGCAGCTGGAGCTCCCAGCAGGAGTTAGACCTGTTTCCTTCTCTTTGCACTTCAGCCACCTGCTTTCCCTCCACTCAGATTCTCCACGGAGATGCAAGACTCGCATGGAGCTACCTGTGGTGAGCCTGGCACCCAGCATGAAAACCACTGTGCGCAATACTTCTCCACCTGTGAAGCAGCTGTTTAAAAATGAAGCAATGTTAGGAAGGATTTCATCTTTTAGTTTTGTTTGTAGCTTTTGATGCTGAGTTTTGTTTGTCTGTGCCACAATAAAACCTCAGCAAGCAAAAGATGTCATGAATCCAGATGGCAAAGACAGTTTCTCTCAAATTGTTTCACCTTGTGCTGTTTTCTACTTACTCTCAGTCATTCAGCCTTAAACATGAAACTGTTATTCTTGATTCAGACACGTAAGTTAATCAGAGAATTTAATTTAAAAAAATAGCAAGACATTTTACATATTGGGTTCCATGGTCAGTTTGGGTTTTGAGTATTTGTGAATTTTTACAAATGGATAATAATATTCCGTCTGGTGCAACTTATCTTGGATTTTCCAGGACGCATCACGAGAACAGACATGAGGCCTGGCCAAGGTGCATTATGAGATCTTTAAAGCAGCTTGGAACCCAGCCAGGAGAGCTTATTCCAGACAGCAGCTACTGCAAAGACCTGGTGATGCTTTTCTTAATGATTTTGCTCTTTTTTTTTACTAAAATTTTCAGTCAGCATTCCACTGAATTCCACTTTCATTTTTGCTCCTGCAAGACTAAATGCCTACAGAAAACACAAAACTTTCGGACCAACTGTACTCAAGCATACCGGGTTTTTTTGGTAGTTGAATTTCTGTCTCTATGCTTTGGACAGACAAATGATGGTGCTGTCACCACGGATGGCAGACAAAGTGCTCAGCTGCCTGCTTCACCTCCACTGCACAGAGAACAGAAAAACTCATGCATCTGCTCCTAAGCAACTGGATTATAGTGAGATTTGGTTTAAATTGTTACTGATTAGAACTGGCTTTAGAATGCACATGAAATCTCTGCAGGACCCGACTGATCAGTGGACCACGTCTATCTGCCCTGAGGACTTGGTGGACAGACCAGGGATATGACTGTATCTGGTCTCCAAAGCCCTCCCCATGTCTCAGATAAGACTAGTTCTCTATAACACTAGTAATCTCCTTGTCCCCAAACCATACAATTTATCTACATAGGGCAGACAAGGGAAGGGAGTACAATTGACATTTTTCCGAAAGGAAATCTAACAGTAAAGGTCATTCAGTCACAGACTGGAGATTTCCTGAGTCTTCTTCCAGTGACTTGTGGTCACTGCTATTGGCTCAGATAAATCCCAATTCATATGTTAAATATTGTATGTGACATCAGGTCACTACAACAAAATTTTAAAATTTCATCAAAAACTTCAGAAAATGTGTATCAATTTTAAGTTTCTCAGGAGTGAATAAAGGTAGTAAAAAAATCTATGAGAAATATGTACATTCATGGTGAATGGTGCCTGCAAAAATCTACAGGATACATCCAGTTCATTCACTTGTAAATTTATTAAAGAGCACAAGAACATACGGGTGCCAAAACAATCATTTCTGACACTCTCGTTCTAAAAAGCTGCAAAATGAATCCTCCTTCTTTGCCCGAAACATCCAGCCATCAACAGATCAACTACTCAGTTTGCATGCTTCTGCAAATGCTCTATTTACATTTGATAGGGAATGCCTGAAAAGCTCACAGTTTGAAAACCTGTTGTCAGAATATGGCCCAGAGCAATGGAAAATAAGGCGAGATGTGGCAGAGGTCAGGTGGGATCCAAGAGCGTAATTAAAACCTAAGAGAAGAAACGGTGTGGAAGAGAATGCTGGGCAGTTCTGCCGTGCACAGCAGCCTGCTGCTCTTCCCTGCGATTTCCCATCCTTGAGCCAGCACCAGCCTGGGCCGGTGACTCAGCTCAGCAGGGTGTGACAGCTCCAGAAGCGTGGCAGCCACACTGCCGTGGCACTCAGACCTGCTTAGTAACATCACCGTCCCTGCGGGACACACTGAATCAGCCACAGTGTCACTAGGATGTGGAAATATTGCCCCGAGCCCCAGGGCTGGCTGTGCCTCTGAAGAGGTGTGCCGCGCTCAGACATGCGGAGCATATGCCTGGCCACTCACCAGAGGCAGAAAAAAAGGAAGCAATGTCAGGTAAATAATAAAGAGGTAGGGCCAAACAAGGGTTCAGCAGCGAATGAGAGTGTGAAAGCACAGCTGTTCATACGGCTTTGAAAATGAGAAATCTGAATCTGCAAAAAACCAAGGAGGATGACTTTCCTCCTCACGCTATTGAAGTGGACAGTGTGCCTCAGTGTGGCTATATACAGCCTGGCAGAATTGTGAAGCAAGCCACATTTATCTGCTGAGATATGTATTCATCATATGTTTCAAAAGAGTGCAGCCAGGCAAAGAGAAACTCCATGCATTCCTGGAGACTCTTAAACTCTGAGTTTCTCACCTCCAACACCTTCCCCACTGTAATCTCAGATTCAAAGTTCCTTTATTGTTGCATATGGGAAGATCACAGAACATCTACTTTAGTGCAACTCTTTCTTTTGAAACATCCGTTTTCCGGCTGTCAACTTTTTTTCCTACACCACCTCTCATGTAGCTGTACCTTGTCACTCCCTTTCCTTCCTCCCGCTCCGAGACCTGCAGCTCCACCACTGTAAAAATAGCTGGTGTGGAAGGCTAACTTCTCTTGCTACAGAAACGAAACAGCTGTGATTGCTTGAAATCTGGAAGGACTACCCAAATAATTCATCTCACTGCTCTTCTCCAGCCCTTTTTCTTGCTTTGCTGCTTTTCCAAAACATTATGTCTTGTTTGAAGATAGGTGGATGTTATAGTTGTTAGACAGTGGCCGTGTTGAGGCTGTACTGCTGCACCATGGGAGAGAGAAAAGGAAGCTTTAGGAGGTACCTCTCATACTCTTGAGGTCATGTGCTGACTTTTCCTTAAGAAGTCCAGCAGTATCTAAAAATAAACTGAATCAAACACATACAGAGAATACATTTCAATTAAAACTAGTGGAATAAGCAGTAAAAATAAAAGTAAAAAGACTGAGTCCAAACCATCATTCATCAGTAAAACACTCATTCTGACATATGGTTATGTTTATGGTTTTGTGTGATATTTAAATATAACAGGGAAGAATACCAAATTTTTAAAAAGAAACAGTGACCTTAAAATGGAGCAAAAATCAAGACATGTAAGTGCACGTGCCCATTAACTGCATGGGAAGCAGAGTTGCTTCTGCCTGTCCAGTAACTCTGCCTGACCACAACTTTTGAAATCTAATCTCAAGATTATTCTTCATTTGACCATTAATACATACAATGACGTAAAACAGTATATGTCCTGTGAAATCTTTCGTAAGAAAAATTTATTTGGAAAGGGCAACCAAAGAACATTAGGCTTTGAGCTGAGAAAATACATGCTAGAGAGTGTACAAGGCAAATTAAAATTAGTAATGTTCAGAGATACTCCAGGTATCCCTTATACAAAAATGTTCCATTCCTCTGCATTCTTATTCGCACCAGTTTGAACGGACTCTTACAGCTTTTTTTTTCTTCTCCTTTCTTAATGGTGTAGTTTTAAAAAGGCTGTTCATAAATTTATGTTGGGATAATAATCTCCAGCAAATGCCAAGTTGATTAAAAGAGCAAGCTCCTGGACATTGACAAGGACCTGTTGTAAGCTTGCTGAAAATACTTAAAAAAATACTATGATACTAAAATTGTTCTCAGTTGGACTGTCAATTGCCAGTGGAATGCTCTAGATAAATTGTTCCCCTGGAGTCTCACTAAAGTTTGTAAAAACCTATTTAATGTTATACTTATTATATCTGTATCCCTTCTGGATTCATCAAATCAAAACTTTTTTAATTAAAAAAAATGGATAGATTCTAGTTGCATGAAGATTCCATGCAATGAGATAATCTACCTGTGATCTTCTGCCAGCTTGACTGAGACAAAGTTCAAGATAAAATGTGTTGAGAATGTGTTTAGAGATCTGAAATAGTAGATTACCAGCAAAGAAAACATTCCTGTTTCCTTATCATAGGGAGACTGGCTTCCTGCTCGTTGTGGATCCTTCTCCTGTGTGAAGTGTTAAAATATCCTTGTTCAGCATTTTCAATTTCTTTCAGTAGTGATATGGAGGTTATGTATGGTCTCCGTGGCTGTTCAGATTCCCTCTTTGACTCTCACTGTACTGGAGTTCATGCAGTATTGTCGGTGATGACTCCATAGCAAACTAATTATATGGGGTTCTCAAAGTACTTTGAAGATGAAAGGCACTGTATCAGTGCAACTCCAGGTATTATTATTATTATTTATATAGCATACATAACCATTAGTGGAAGAGTAGATTTGAGTTCCTTTGGTACTAAGGTGGGAGGAAGATTTGGACAACTCCATGTCCTCATGCTTTCACTGTACCTGGTTAAGGTGGATAACTAGAATTCTGAGTTCCTCTGCTGTCTTCCTTAATTGTAAAATGCTATGAAAAAGAAAGTGATTGAAGCAAATGTGGGCTCCTATGAGGTAAGATGCAAAATTTACTAAGCTGTCAATCAAAACTTGTAGTAGTTAGCATTCATTCTAAGTAAATGAAATAGAGTCTACACCAGCTTGTTAATTAATAGATATTTAATGGAGCAGGTTATTCTAAGGTATTTGAGTGGTCCCCTGCACATGACATAGGGAAAAAATAATCATATGGAAACCTTTTTTAGTACAAAACACTGAACACCTGTGGCACAAGCAATATGCAGAAAAGAAGTGGATGGTGAGAGAAGACGGCTGCATGGGAGGAGTGGAGAAGATGACAGAGATTAAGAGAATACTACAGCACACAGTTGAAGCCTCTGTCAGAATGCAGAAATCCTTTCACACCTTTGTAGCTTGATTTTTCAGGACAAGGAAGGATGATTGACCAGTTTGCCTTGATTCTATAGGAAATCCTAAGGCAAATGATTCAGACCCACTTTCTCTACTCACACCCCTTTGCCATCACCAACTACCCTACCATTGAGGGATTGAGCACTACAGCCCATCCAAAGTCCACAGAGCTGGAACAACCAAAATGGAGGCAAAAGAAATTCCTCAGAGATTGTCCAAGACCTCAGCAAGTTACACAGGCTCATGGATTCATGGCTGGATCCTCAGTGTGCTCCAAAAAAAAAAACCCAGACCTACAGGGACTTGAATAAAAGAAGGAAATAAGTAAAGCTCAGAGAAGGGTTTTCATCTCCCATCACTCAACAGAAACTCCTTGTCTTCAACAGAAGTATGCCAGGTCAGGCCAGGTAGGATTCTCGCCTGAGTAATACTTCTTTGCCTCCACACACAAAACCCAGGTGGCAATCTTACAGTTGGCAATCTTACAGTTGGCAATCTTACAGTTGGCTATATATTCAGCTTTCAAACAACTATGATGAGTCTCCCAAATATATGGCAGAGTACTCCCAGCGAAACACTTTGAAGTAGTGATGCATAGATAATTTTGAATATTCCCCTTTGAATAGGGAAATTCACAGTGTAAGCAGAGCCCGCGTTTTGAAGAAGCCTTCCTGTGGAGGGTGTCCTATTATATGTAAATACTACCAAAATAGCATGCAAATATGGTCATTAGGGAAGGTCTGAACTTTTCCAGAACAATTTTAATTTTGAGCCAAGGTACTTCAGCCTTCAAAGGCAACAAACTCCGTGACTCAGCAGAGGCTGAGACTGAAAATGCCTGTTTCAGCAAGGACCGGTGGTTTTAAGATGCTAAAGTATCCAGAGGATTTTCTAATGCCTTAAACTATTTTCTGTGTTGCTCTCCCATTCAGTTAGTTGCAGGTATGCAAAAGAGAACTACTACCTATTCCCTGATTGCAATTTTTTTGTTATCAACTGTGATTGCATTTATTTATATATTTGAGGCCGCTTCTGTTTTCCACTATGGAACTGACACCATAGATGGAAAAAGAAGGGGGAGGAAGATGCAAAGACCCCTGCTCAAGAAAAGCTCCCAGAGAAAATTCCCAGGTCTTTGGGATATGAAAAACTTTCTCACAGGGATGAGGAGAGGCAAAGTGAAGATTTCATTCCTCAGCTGCCTAACCCAGAAGAGTTAGATGTATGTTATATAGAACCCTGCACGCCCTTACTTAATACTACATAAATTTGACATGGATGTAATGTAAATTTATTTCATTACATTTACAGAATTCATGTCTCTTTGTAAAAACACAAACCTTTAGACTACTTTTCATAAATTTGCCTCTAGACCGAGTTACAGTAAGATGACACTGTAAGGAAATAGGACGATTACACATATTCAAGTAGTCACCATCCAAGATTTAGTAGCTTATACTCATCAGCTTTCCCCCTGCAGTTATACAAATGAAAATTAAATGTCATAACATATCTTTCTGGGTCCAATCTGTTTACATTTGATGTTGAAAAGAATTTTAGCATTGATTTAAATGACTGAAATCCTGGAACTCATGTGAGCCTTTTCTGTCAGTTCTAATGGGAAGCATGTAACTGTGGTCTAGGCTTGTTTCAAGGAGCAATTTAAATGTCTGAACATTTTCCCTTTTATACTGGTCTAAGCTCACATGTCTCATTTTGTTACGCAAATTTCCCCAACACAGCAGCAGAGACCTTTTTAAGTGATGGGAGAGGCCACAATCCCCAGAAAGCCTTTACTTTTCACCAGTGGCTAACCCAGTACAGGCTGTCCCAGATTCTCTGCCTCCAGCTCCCAGCACTCAGCTTCACCAGCACTTAAAAGGAGTTAAGGCAAAACTATCCCTGTAAAAACGTGTCTGTCTTTGTCCAAGGTGCTTTTGCATTGTGAATGCCAACAAGCTGGGAAGCCGGATGCAGCATTTTGGTTACCAGGTAGAAAGAGTGAGGGCAGCCATATTAGAGGAGGCTGGTTTTACCAGATTACTGACCAGCTGGATCTATTTAAACTGTTTATAGTTGTAGTATCCATTGATAATGCTTAATATGTTTACATCCACATCATCTGTATTGCTTCATAGGGTCTTTGGTAGTGCTGCAGGTGAGGAAGTATTTAAGACAATTTTAAGACAAGCATTCCTTTCTTTTTTTTTTTTTTGTGTCTATCAAAATACCTTTTTAATAGGAATAGGAACCAATAAGCTCTTCCTGTTTCAATCTAGTGATGTTCTAACATCATGTAATTAACAGCTGACACACTTTCCAGGACTGGCAGGGTCTGGGTGTGAATATGTCCTTGGGCACAGTCAAAAGCACATGATATAAGTCAGGGAAAGGCAGTCATCTCTTTTCAGAGCTGATTTTACAGCCCCATCTTTCTGGAGCCATTATGTTAGAATAAGTCAAAATAAAATGGAGGACACAAATCGTTTCATGGAACTGAGGCAGATAATACATCTAGGTAGTGATTTCTCAGACATGACTTATGTTTCTGACCTTACTGTCTGTGTTGACAGTAGAAATTAAAGTAATGTAAGGAGAAGCTCTGTATCATCAAAGGATTGGATTTTTGCCAGAGAAATCCTCAAGGGCCATGCACCCCACCTCTGTCATCTGAGTCCTCTGGCAGATCTAACTGCAAATGGCTGGAGTGAACAGCGTAAGAAGACAAGACATCTTCAAGGAGATTATGGTATATCTGACTATTTGAATAATACAGTGCATTAGAAACGTATGTAAAGCTCAGTAGAAAGCTCAGTCCTGCTAGGTTTGGATTAGGAGTAAATAGAAAGAAAAAGTTCTACAGGAGGAAGATAAATCCCATTTTCTGCCCTATTTTGTTTAAATTCTTGAAAAGGGAGCAGTGTTAATCATGGAGGAATTACAAGAATTAAAAGTAGTTCTGTGTCAGCTGAATAGAAACAGCCACCACCAAAACAGAAGGAGGTTTTGATCTGACATAGTCTCGATTAACCAGTCAAGGTAACTTCAGAACTCCCACATCTGACTTGAAAAATGCTAGTCCTTACACCATTATTTTTTTTTTCTCTGTTTTAATCAATAACAAGCTGTAGAGAAAGTCTGCGGGAAAAGCAGCATGGTGATAGTGCACAGCTGAGCCAGTGTGCTACTGCTGAGTAGTACAGGAGTGCTGCAGACAGATGTGGGAAATGTGGTTCTGGACCAGTGACACAAGTGCATTGTTTAAAAATTATGGATTTCAGTGGGTGCGACAGGTACGCTCACATAACTTGTTCCAGTTCTCAAACCATTAGCATAGTTTCCACTTTAAATATGGAAATTGAATTTCTAAATTAGGAAATAACCTTCAGTGTGTGCTCACTGTATTTAAAACATCTTGAAATTACATGATATGCATATAGATTTTAGGCTGTCTGTAACTTTTCCTTCTAACTTTACGCTTTAAAAACATTTCAGATTACTGGGACAGGGTGGAGACCTTAAAATGATTTGCCTTTTTTGCAAAACAGTGCTACACAAAACATAAACACAATTTTAAAATAATTAACAGGATGTGAATTTGGGGTTTATATTTTTAATTACCTTTAGAAATGCGTATTTGTGCATCTTTTCCTGTTTGAAATAAATACCTAAAATATCCTTCTACAAAGACTGAGAAGTGTGTGATAGCATTGTATCAGCTTATTTTGTGTCATCTGCAAACAAAGCAACTGCTGCTGCAAGGATGCACTGGGAGAAGGCGCATAAAGAACTAGAGGAATGACACACAAAATTGTGATAACTTTGAAGTGCGTAATAAATGCAGTCCACAGAAATAAATCTAGGTGGAAGAAATGGCCTCTGGAATGTCTTCACCCTACACATGCACACACATGCATTACCATCAAAAAAATCACTCAGAGAGCCTTGGCACTGAAGCACTAAATTATTTCAGTTGTCCAGGATGCCCCATGGGACAAACCTGACAATCAGCCTGTCTAGGAGACGCTACATTTTATCTCAGGGTGAGCCCTTCTCTGAATGCTTCAGTGTCCATCTTTCCAAGGGCATGTTCCTCACAAAATGCTGGGAATGCCCTTCCGTTTGTGCAGACGGACTAGGACAAGCCAGCTTAAATATGACTCACTGTTATTATTTAAGGAAAACTTCAAGTAGTCATTCCTTGTGCTGGTGCTTGTGTAGTACCTCTCAGAGCTGTAAATTCACTTCCACTACCCTGCTTTTTCCCCATCTTTACTAATAAGAAGGGGAAGAATTTGGACTTAACATAACAAGCAAGTCTGAAAGTAGAAATTTTTATGATAATTGCAAGACCATTCTATTTTGATTTTTCAAATAAAAAATATGTTGAACCTCCTTATATTTAGAGTCCAATGCTGAAAAGCCAAGCACTGTATGACTTTACCAGGGATGGAGACCTAAAGGGTGAAGGAGAAAAGGCAATATGCAAAGTCCCAGCCTGATCAAAATAAGTACGTTTCTCCAACTGAGTTTGAAGAAATGAAGTTTTAATTCCAGAAATTGAAACTGTTACTTGAGCAATCTGATTACATGGGGAAATGTAAACTAGATGCAATGATTTCATAATGTTAAATCTAAGCCATAAATAAAAATTGGTTGAAATATTATGTGACAGTATTTTAGTACTGTCATTTTTATAATAGTTTGCAAACAAATATACATTTTCTGAGACTCATGTTGTACTTTACTTTGTTTCAGGAGTGGCAGAGACAATGCTTGTTTTTCCAGTTGTTCTGAGGGTGTCTGAATGTGGCCCTGTGGAATTTCAGTTCAAAGTAAATCCAGATGGATTAAATAAAGGATGCTTCTGAAATGCAGAGTGACTGGGGAAAAATGAACAAGAGAGGAATGAGTTTGGATTATCAGACCAAAACTAAAGATATATATGGACATATGAAACAGTGAAAGACAATTAGAAAATGTATTTATACTAAATTAAAACTTTATTGACTAATGTTCTCCAGACAACATGATCTGACAAACTATGGTTGCATACATGCAATGAAGTTGAAGACAACAGTAGTTTAACATGGAATGTCAAACAAATTAATATAACGTGTTAAATGAAACAATTTATCTGTGTTGCTGCAAAATGAAACCAAGCTATGTATTTCCTTGGTCAATCGGTGTTCAGCTAAGAGGCTATGCATTTGAAGAAACTGGTAGATTTCTTTAGCATATATTTCAAATAAATTATCTAGAATTGTACTCTTTAAACATCCTTTCAACTTCACTTGCATTTCAAACATAATCTAACTGTAAACACTAAAGTTGCTAGAGCCATCTAGAAAGACCTAACTGTCAAGCTCAGTGGACATTGCAGTTCAGTAAATGTGAGTATTTAGAACAAGAAAAATACCAGTTACTGCAAAAGCCATGTAGGCATATTTTATTATTAATCCAGCACAAAGCACTTCTTCTAAGTTTCTCACATAAAAGACTAAAGCTTGCTTACAGTACTACATCTTCTATCATTCAAGCATCATTATTACCTATCAGGGAGATTGGCTAGATGACCTAATGGGTCTTTTCCACCCCTAACTTCTACAAAAGAAAATCATTCATGCCAGCAAGAACATGGTTCGCTACATCTTGGGCTTGATCCTGCAGACTTTGTTGTGCGAAAACTCCCAACAACTTTAAAGAGAGATTTTCCAGAGCAAGACATCCAGGATTAGGCCCTTTAGATTTTTTTATTTTTAAGAGAGCATCCATTTAGGATACATGGAAAATATTTTATAGAATTAAAAAAATATAACGACATGTGCTTCACTTGCATTGAAGGAACCAGAGAATGTAAACACCAGAGTGGCCCACATGTTCACAACATCCATGAGAAAGTGTCAACTGCAAGTAACCTGTGTGCGTTTATTTCTCAGCCTAAGCTTCTGAGGGTGTTTTGCGTATACCTTTACCTCCACATCCACGCACATGCGTACACTCTTAGTACACATAAAGGTGTGATAAAATTCACTAAAGGCAGTTGCTTGCTTGTCTTGATGCTTAAATCTGCAAGCGGCAGCAAACTGTGTTTTATATAATACCAAAGAGACTCTACATGAGTAGCAGGACACAAGTATTGCTGTGTCGTTGCAGCTTCCATGTGTGTGGAGCCATCCCATTTACGCACATCACAAAATACACCTGCGTGAAGGGCTGGAAGAGCAGGTGACCAAAATATTTCTTGGTGGGCCATGCCTGAAATTTGAATTGAACGACTCAAAGAGTGTAAGTTGTCCTCACAGGAGCCTTCTGACAACCCGGAGGACCACCCATGTAGGAAAGTTTACCTTCAAAGTGCACTTTCTAAAAATGGAATGTTCTTGACAGGGAAATGATCAGAGGCAATCCTGGACTTTTTTGCATGTTGAATAGGAAAGCTATTTTTATCTTCAGGTAGCACTTCACCCTGACAAATGTGAGTTCAGTTATTACTGGGTTTTAGTATTACAGAAGATTCTTTAGAAACAAACATGATAGTACACACATACACATACACTCAGATATTTACAGCCTTTCTAGAAAAACAGCCCTTTACCTTAGTACTACCTTTTTTCCTTTTTTTTAGTATTTAAATTCTTTAAACAAGCTACATTAAATATCAATGTGTACTGTATCACCCCACACCAATCCTACATCCCCCAAAGAACCAGCAAGCATTTTAAAAGTTTGCTTGCTTGTTTGTTTTGCTTTTTTTTTTTTTTTTTTTTTTTTTTTTTTTTAATGCTTGGTTAAATCTCCTGCTTGAGACTGTTAAGTACCACCTCCACTGGAACAAGATCAGCACTGACGGCATCTTCCAATGCACATCGTTTCATAGTTGAGCAAGTACTGGAGCAAGAAGCTTAGATCTCCAGGTCATCAGGTCGAGGCCTGCTGCTGGCTCGGCTGCTGGCTCTGCTGGGAGGCCTCTGGTCCACAATGGTGAGGGGCTGCAGCTCGTGTCCCGACGCCAGTTTTTTCGTGTTCTGGTGCTCATCAGAGAAATCGAAGGGCTGGGCGTGCGAGTTGGAGATGGTGCTGCCAGCCTGCCCCATTCTGTTCTGCTCCGCGCTGTAGTTGGCCCAGTTTTGCTCGCTGGCTTGCTTATTGTAGTTACGACAGGAGGAATTGTTCCTGTCTCCAGTAACGAGCTTGTACCCTGGGGGAGACATGGGAGACAAGGGGGCGGTTGGTGACGAGCAGCCATTGTAATAAGCATATTTGGGGGAGCCACAGTCCTTGGAAGGGCTCATGGTACCGCTGTGGGAGTAAGGGTCGGTTTTCCCTTTCACACGATCCTTGACGCCCTTGAAGAACACGTAAAAAAGCTCAATGATGTTCAAGGCAAGAGACACCAAGGACACCACCAGCATGAAGAGGATGAAGATGGTTTTCTCAGTTGGACGGGAGAGGAAACAGTCCACTCTGTGCGGGCATGGGTCTCGCTCACAGGTGTAGATGGCATTCAGGCTAAACCCGTAAATGTACCACTGTATCAGCAGGAAAGCCACCTCAAAGACAGATTTAAACAGGATGCTGATGATATAAGTACGGAGCAGTCCCCCACGCATCTTGACTTTGCCATGCTCTTCAATCCCATACTTGAATTTCTTAATTTCTATTTGCTTGAGATGCATATCCACATTCACACCATCATTTGCGACTACCTTAAGCTCTTCTTCTCTTTTGTTCAGCTTCTCTTCTTTCCTCATTACGTAGAACACATGTGCCAGGTACAAAAGGGTAGGTACAGACACAAATATGATCTGCAGAACCCAAAAGCGTACATGGGAGATGGGAAAGGACTTGTCATAGCAGACGTTCTCGCAACCAGGCTGTTGAGTGTTACACCGGAACGCAGACTGTTCATCTCCCCAAGCAGATTCTACTGCTGTTCCCAATAGCAAGATTCGGAAAATGAAGAGGACAGACAGCCACACTTTCCCTCCTGCAGTAGAATAGGCTTGAACCTTGTCAAGAAGTTTTCCCAAGGCACTCCAATCACCCATCTTCGCAGGATGCTGGCTAAACAAGGACACAAAGGAAAAAAATAGCAAGGGTTAAGGCAGGGTTTTAATACCTTTGATACATTGAGTCACGGATCAATACTAATAGAGCAGTGGTGTCAGCTTTGTGATAATGAATCTATTTTACACAATCTGAAGAGAAACTGGAGTTTTAGTTAGTATGCAGGTGAAGTGGGAAGTTAGGGAAACTGAAAAGAGAAAGTAACATATAATGTCTCAGAGCACAACGCAAAAAGTTCCCAATTTCACTCCAGTTTTCAAGAAGTCCATGACAACCCTCAGTCACCACTGTGGTTGGCTCAGCTTCCTTGGTGGCAGCCTCAGTTCAATGACCTACACCTGCCTCAGGTGGAAAACAGCTGTGACACACAGCTGAAGCAGGGTGTGGAACTAAGTAGTAGCACTGCATAAATATGCTAGGAATATATGAAAGATTTCTCAGTTTCAGTGTGGATTTCACCATTCAATGTCATTTTTATGTTCACTCTTTCAGATACTGAAAAAGCAAACCACAGTATAACCTAAATACAATAGGTCACCTTAAGTTATTATTAGGGTCACATACTCAAAATTCTACCTTTGCAAAATATATAGAGTTTTTCCTACACAGCAGTATTAAACTGACCTCTTGCCTATCACTTCATGGAGTGTAATACATTTAAAAGTATAGTGCCTAATGGTGCCAAGTTTATACTCTACTCAACTTCAGAAAAAATGTTTGCTGTCTAAATTAAGCTTATATATTAGTATTTGTGTCACAAAGATCACAGTAAGCATTCTTTACTTATAGTTTTATGAAGGAACCGAAAACAGTAAATACATGAAACACAGCTAAGATCATGTTACCATATTGGAGGAACTGGTTTCCTGTTTATCTGTGATTTGCTTAATTCATTGGAGCTTCAGGTTTGTATTTGCATCTTTTTGTATTTAAATTCCTTCCTTGTTTTGAAAGGAAAAGATTTAGCAAGAAAAAAAAAGGTAAATAAGCTCTTTCTGTTTGTAAGGCGACTCCTGGCTTGCAGTTTGCATTCCAAGTGTTGAACACTGCAAGTTTAAACTGTCTTTCCTGACTTGAGTTTTAAAGTGCGAGTTTCTGGGACACAGGCAGCTTCTCAGGATATCTGAAACTACACAGGATGACATAAAAGAATTGAAATGGTTTGCTTGATGTTCTAGATTCCTAGGAAAAACAAATTTCACTATAGATTTTTGTCGACTGGAGAACGGCAATCTTATAAAAACTTACATTTTAATTTGCCCCACATGGAAAAGCATGTGAAATCAGGAACTTAAAAGGAAAAATAATCATGAAGTTTCCCTTTTAATGTTAATGCTGCTGGGCATAGATATTTGTTCCATGGATGCTGAGTAATCCCTTCCTGGTATTAACAGTTTTGATAATGTCCAAATAATTTCCTCCCCACTGCATCATGGATATATTCCCTAGCGAAGGTCATTTATAGAAAAAGAGTTTTTTGGATAATTCATAAAATAGGAAATTTTAGCACCAAGGAGACTTGCTTTCAAGAAGTGGTGAGTCACTGGAAACAGAAGATTATAAATCTGGCAAACTCAAACATAACAATAGATGCCAAATAAAAACACACCATTCCTGCCACCGAGTCTGAGAGAGTAATGGGAGACGAGTGTTTAAAGTACTCGCTCTGATAGCTTTGAGATGCCAATTATCTTTGAACCCGGAAAAATATCCCAGGGCCATTTCCTCCATCTGCCTAAACAGCTGGCTCTGAAGTTCACTCATTGCAGCCTGTTGACCCTTCCTCATGTAATTAGCTCTTCTCATGAATGAAGCCCCATCAAAGGATCAGGCCTGCTTCAAACTTTTAAAATTGGAAGCCTCTGCCGGGAGGAGCACACAGAGCATGTTTGTCTCTGACACATTCTCTCAGCCATTCTCAGCTTTCATCCTTCCCAGAAAAACTGAGTTTGTCTTTTTGGGCTGGGGCGGCAGAGAAGGAGTCAGGCAGAGAAGTGTGGAGGTCCCTGGAAAGGTTGGAATGAAATGTGACCATGTTCCTCCTCAGGCTGGGATTGTTAAAGCAGAGAACAGCCTGTAACTACACAACATGTGAAGTTGGTTTTAAAGGAAAGCTATTTGCTCCATGTCCTAGAAGTGCAAGTGGACAGAAAGAGCCTTTTTCAAGTAACAGCTTCTTGATTTAATTAGTCAGTTTTCCAGTGACTAGAAACTATTGGGTTAACAGACTTTCCTCAGACTCAACGTACTTTTTCACTGTCTAAATGTTATTTCAGATTTAAAGCCTGATTAAGAAAACAGAGGATATGTTATTTCTAGGCAGTTATGTGTTGTTTGTTTTCTAATTATGCTCCTCTCTGGTTCATTAATGCAATATGATTTACTTCAGTTTTGACCTACTTAATCCCACACCTGCAATATTTGGAGAATTTACTACCTATTTTTTAATTTGCTTCAGCATGCAAAATTGCTAAGTTTCATTTGTGTCCGCTGGCAATATAAACTCCAGGAGGAAACATTCCATGCTTGAATTACTCATACATAGTTCTGAAAAGCAACTTTTTTAAAAAGAGATCAGTTACATGCTAGCCTTTGCCAGTGATAAAAAAACCCACATCAATTCAAAACATTGTACTGTTAATCAGATAACCTTGTGGAGGCACAAATATATTATTCCTTTTCTTAAGTGGATTCCATTGCTTTATGAAACACAGTACTTTGCTTTGTTGTAGAGAAAATTCATTCATCGGATCTAACTTGTTTACTTTCAGGACACTGAAAGACCAGTTTTATTAACTGATTACAAATCTGTTTACCAGGTATAAAAAGAGGTTTTGTATCAAACAGGTATTCTAGCTTTGTAAGTAGTTTGAAATGGTTGGCAGATAACCTCTAAAAATAACTCTTTAGTATTCTGGACCTCAGCTTGTTTTAACACTTCCAAATACCTTGAATGAGTCCACTGAATGACACAGGCTGGCCTGTTTGAATGATACAAATTCAGTACTTCAGGAATTTAAGGATATGGCTGATGATGAGTATGTGCGTTTCATGAGTTCCTACTGATTATTACTTTACAGGATCATAACCTTCTCTGAGGCAGACTAATGCTGGCCTAGCATTAAAATATACCAGTCTTTAAAAGATGGATTTCTTCCAGGTCCTACTGTGTGTGGGTAAAGACAGGAAAAAAACCCCATAGAGCAGCAGGAGATCTGACAGCATTCATCTGCACGGGTTTAGGATGACCACATATATAAGACATTTGATTTGTAAGCCACAATTAAGAAATTCTAGAACTATTTTTTATGGACGGCATTCATTGTGTCATCTGGTTCATATTTTCCAAGAAGAATAATGCAAACTCAGTGCTCTGGTAATGTCTCAGGTCTGACTACAGTGTTAGAAGGTCACATGCTAGTGGATGGAAGAGCAGTAAGGGTTAGAGTGGGTTTTAAATGGGATCGTGTAGCTGAAGTAATTGGGAAACAAGCCAAAGCTTTGGTTTTCCAACCTTTTCTATCTTTTTATTTGTGCTCACACACACACATAGACTACAAAAGAGAAGGCTCTGGACCCTGAACATAAATCAGCTTGAGAATTTCCCAAAAGTAACATGCATCACAGAGAAAGCAGCTGAGATGTACAACTCATTGGGTTTGGCTCTGTTGGAATAGGGAAAGCTAGTTTTTTGAAATCTTACAGAAATAAGAGAATGCCTTGCAGACATTCAGTTAGGAAGGTGTAGTTCATATATAGGTCTGCAGATGAGCTTCAGTTCATTTCATCCACCGGACAAAGGTTACACACAAAATGGTCACAGGAACTAGGATTTAAAGTGTCACAAGTGTGGTTTTTCCTTTGTCTGCCAGTACTGCTGGTGGTCAGTCACTACCAGATCTACCCCATAGCCTCTGGCTCTCCCATCTTGTACTCTCCCTACCTCATTTAATCATAAAAAAGATTTGCAAAAGCAACTGTAAGCACTTTCTTAGACATTCTCTAGTTGTACCAGTTAGGTCTACCTTCTGTGTTAATACTCAGATTCATCCCTCTCCTGACTCACTTTGGAATTAAGGGAAGGAACGCTGAATTCCCTGAGGGAACCTCAGGCCCTCTGATGCTCCTGCTTGAGGATCTTGAAATCTGGATGTCTAAATACATAAATGGCACAAACAACAGCCCAGGTGCCTCTACACAAGACAAATTCAGTGAGTAACATGGGAAGGAGATACCAGAGACTACAGGAAAGAGAGCAACATATCTAATGAAACAGATGCATTGCTCAATGTCCTCTAACCTTCCCCATACCCACAGGAATCCTTGGCCTTGGTTCGCTGCAGAGACAAATAAAATTAATCTCTTGGGCTTGCATAACATGAGAGCTGAGACAGATAACTTTAGAGTGTTGAATCTGTCTGCGCTCCTGTGTGTATAAGCATTCAGCTTTATGTCACAAATGAAATCCCTTGTGTCCACTTCTCTCTTCCCTGTCCTGAACCCAGCCTGCTGCTCGCCTTTCTGCCATTCGAAAACTTGTTAGGTATTGTGGGTCAGTGCCAGTGTTTGGCTTTGAAGTTTCTGAAGGAAACACTTCAGTAAACATCCCAAAGACTAGACGCTTAAATTCTGCCGCATAGTGTGCTGTCCAGATGTTAAAAATGGCAGGATGAAAGCTTCATGCAAGTCCTCTAACACGCTCCCTACGCGTGCACACACACACACACACACACGCAGGGACATCAGGCAAAAGGTGTCCCATATCCCATTTCTGTCCTCATTACCGTGTTTTTTTGTCATAAGTATCACATACCAAAATGAAAAAGAAATCCTCAGAGGAAATATGCTGCTTCATGAGGCTTGCTGGTATCTCAAGGCAAAATACGAGGACACTTATAAGCACATAATATTCTTGTTTGTGTGTTACTTGATAAGGTTGACTCTGTGCTTCGTCTGTCTTTCAGCTGAAGGCTCTTTTTTTCTCCTTCCTCGTGCTGCTTTTTAACTACTGGCGAGCAGCAGGCAACAACTGCTACAAGGATTCACTCCAAGTCTCACAACATGAAAAGGTTTTTAGTTCTCCAAGAGATGCTGCTCAAGTATTTTTTCCTCTGCATTTTGGCAATTAGGTCTTCAAGGTAACATACAGGGAATGTCTCATACAGGAATTATGTACCGTCCTTCCTAGACAACTTTCATTTATATCTACCCAAGACTTTCACAGACATTGCCAACGTGGTAAGGCATATCATTATATCCCACATTCCTTCGCTAAAATCCCTCACTGAGGTTGCTAAAACAGAGTAACTATATACAAACCAGGTTAAAAATCCATAACCCATGTCTGGATTTTATCACATCTATTTTAAAAGAAAAGGGGGAAAAAACTTATCAGGAAGACCACGTGAAAGTCACCGCTTCAGTAGCTGCAGCATTTGATAAGGCATCTAATTAAGAACCTTGCCCTGCTTAAGCTATCAGGCATCAATCAAGATTTCCATATGAAAGCAAAACGTGCGGGGAAGGAATGGGACGAATTCAGGGCAAGGTCTCCCTGCTACCAACTTCGGATGAAATTTTGGTAGAAGAGAGGATAGTGAAGTGCACCTCGGCTTTTTCTTTAAAGGAGCTGAGTTAGTCCGAGAGCAGTGGAGGGGAGCGATCGCTTGTTGCAGCAACAAGTCTTCAGCTCAGCCCGGCACTCACAACTCCGCCGCAGTTCCTTTGGCTGAACAAGGTTACAAGTTGTAAAAGTGTAGCACTTCTGGAAATGTATAAAAATATGGCAAAAGGAAGCAAAGAATTCCTCCAAGCTGGAACTTAGCACTTTAAGAGAATCTACGCTGTTTACAGATGTGTGTTTTTAAACAAGTTCAACCCTCAACGCAATAACACAGAATTCTTAGGGTGGGAGGAAAAAAAAAAAGAAAAAAGAAAAGTAGTGTTTTCAGAAAAGAAAAAAGGATACACAAAATGATGAAAAAGGAAAACTTTCAACTTACCCTTGCTGCTCAGCAGTGAAAATGGATCAGAGTACTTCTTTGGAGGGTTAAACTAAAATGGAAGAGCTCGTTCAGGCACTCAGACCTGTCTATTTAAACTTTAAAAGTCTACTGCTGCTTTGTATTTTTCATCCTTCCTTCCCCACTAATGAAAGAAAAGTGCTGATACCTCGTAAAAGTTTTTTCTAACTTGGAACACTGGGAGAGCTTTTAACAAGTTTTCAAGCCTCTGACTGTGCGAGAGGAGGGGAGAGGGAGGGGAGGCAGTCCGGGAGGAGGGGCGCTCTGCGGGCGGAGAGCAGGGAGCTGGGGGAGGAGGAGGCAGAGGGAACACGAGCCCACAGAAACAGAGAGAGCGTGGAACTCCACTCTTGCTGATGTA
>VZRO01007445.1:478697-521243 GCA_013397915.1 Daphoenositta chrysoptera
GTCAGCAGCCGCCCCTTCGGTCACTGGGGCACCTGGGTGGCACGGTGACCGCATCTGGGCTCGCCCGAGACAGATGAGACAAGCGGGCTCTCTGGTGTGCACCGGGAGTTTCACTGCAGGGAAAGGGAGAAATGCGGAGAAAGGGGTCAATGGGTAACCAGCGTGGACCTTCTGGATGCTGGGGGTGCTGTCTCCTAGCCACCACTCAGGAGAGGCAGCCCTCCCAAGCCCTCTCTACTCTTTTGTTGGGAACACAGCCTTGTTTACTGAGGTTAATTTTCTTTACGTGCACACATGAAAGTACACACCAGGAGCAGCGTGTTTATTTCCACAGGAGATACAGATCACATATTTTTTTACTATTATTTGTGTGTGTATGTGTGTGTGTGTCCGTCCCATGGGAGAAATGAAGAAATGATCTCACATTCCAGGAAACTCTTTCCAGGAAACTTAAGAAAATAAAGCATAGCACAGAGAATCAGGCTTCAATAGTGAGAAGAAATGTTCTTGATAATTTTTGAACACATTCTACAGAATAAAAGCATGCTTCCAAACTGATCTATGCAATTGAAACAAAACTAGTTTGGCTTTGCTCGTGCCTAGACTCTGGTTAAGTGCTCCTTGGAAAATGCCTTGTCTGTAGAACAGAGATTAATTTATTTCTCTGTGTTAAGCTCCTCACACATGGCGTTCAAACGTCATTAGGAATTGGTCTTGTCCTTGTTCATGTCATGGCGTATTAGCTGCTCTGTGGGACTTCTTAAGAGCTTCTCTGGAAGTGTTCCTGGTCAGATAGTTCTCCATGAAGTTTCACATTTGGGGTGGTACCAGGCTCACTGGGGTTTCAACTCATGTTATTCTCAAGACCTATTTCCGGGCTCAGTAGCGTGGATAAGCATTTTTTGCTCTTTGAAGGGAGAGGTCCAGTAATGGTTAGGGAAAGATTCCTAGATATGGGTCCTCTTTACAGTTTCTTTTTGAAATAATGAAAGTTACATTCTACAACACAACCTAGATATTACTGATTATTTTTCACAGCTCTTCCCTACTGCTTTTCACCCAGAACTCTTCAGGTTTCTTACGAAGACAGGATCTTTGTAGAAATATACTCAGCAGGGAGCTTTGAAGCTAGGAATTAAACACACCCATCCTGGTTCTTGCTCTGGAGCAGTTAATAGCAGCCCACACTGCCTCCTGTTTGACAAACAGAGCTAGTACACTACAATGCACACCTTCCATTCCTCTTCTTCCAGATGCAGACGGAGACAACTGGTTTGCTTCGTTTCCTCTCTTTCCTTTGATAGTGGCTGTTAGTTTTGACTTTTTTTTTCTCCTTTTTTTTTTTTTTTTTTTTTTTTTTCTTTCTCTTTCCCTCAGTTGTCCAAGCTATATGGCAGAAAGAAACTTTGTTTACTGAAGATAGTTTTCAGGTTGCCTTTTTTCCTCACATTAAGGGAGAAATGGAGCCTTGTGCCTCACAGGCTGTGGGCCCTTCTTCTTGAGATTGGATAAATTGTAACATAAAAACCACAGCGCTTCACTGTCTTCATCACTAGTACACACAAAGGCTCCTGTTACTGTCTGTAAAACACTGGTTTTCCTGGACCCAAGTATAAAACCCCGTCTGTGTAACTACGTGTGTCAATGCTGAGACATTGAGGACATTTGGGATGTCGTATATGTTGATGCTGAAAAAATTGCCCCTTAGGAAAGCAGAATTACACCAGGAATAAACCCTTGAATTATAAAATGCGAGAATACAAAGCTATCATTCCCTCTCAAAGCTGGCAAGATCACAAGATCACGGGGTCCAGCTTGGCTGATCTGGCACTTTCCCATTATCTTCCACTATAGGCTTCGTGATTTTTCAAACATTATGGTTTTGAAGGAAGGATGAAGTATTTCTCCACTTAAATTTAAAAAAAAAGCCCAGTATTTGTGAGAAGCCCAGCAATCTTAAAATCCAGTTTCGAAAACTAAAATGTGTACATTAGTAACAACTGAAGAATAGTTTTGCAGCCATATTAAGCATAGGACTTGGTTTTGCTACGGCATTATCTACATGCAAAAGGGAAAGTTTTACAGGTCTCCACCGCGATACTGTGTAGAATTAGGAAGGATTATTATTAACAATAATATATTAACAATAATATAACTCTTATAACAATAACTCTTATAACAATACTATAACTCTTATTAACAATAAGAGTTATATGGAAAGGTCTCTTAGAGTTTGGAAATGTCTCCACGATCCCATTTTACAGCCTATTACCACAATATATTCAGCTTCAGGTGATGCAATGATCTGCCATTTTGCAAGGTTACAAGAAAACCTCACATTCATTTGCCTCGCAATGGAAACCATTGTTCCAGATGGAACAAATGTTCTCACACACAACCCCTCTTCAGCTGAAACTGTTCCACGGGAAAGCACAGGGGGTGTCAGATCTGAGATATTTGCAAATCTGTTCATAATTATGGACTAAGAGATGGGTAAGAAAATCACAGTTAGGTTTGAAGCCTTGCATTGTAGAAGAAAGATTCTTTTCACATAAAAGAAATTAATATTTTGGGGCCTTGAACTCTCTGGGAATTCTCTTGCCATCCACTGACATTTTGCATTTTGGAGCAAACAGCACTGTCTTGGCAGCGCAAGGACTCCAGAACCCGTGTGCCTTTGTTTTGGCAGGCTGCAGCACAATCTGTAAGGGCACAGTTGCACCGTGACCCAGGTGCGGTGCTGGAGCCCAGACTCTGCCAAGTGCATCTCTGGGGCTGAACCTCAGGGTGACTTCCGCAGTGCTTCTGCCCAGTCTCTACTGAATGCTCAGCTAAATCAGTGAAACTGTTCAGAGCCCACAGTACTGCTGCTGCTTTTCTATACAGACTTACCAAATGGAACAAAAATTTGGGTTATGTAGTATTTCCAGCTTTTGGCAGATATTCATGGTTAATACAGAACTCACTCCACTGTTTTCTTTGTATTTAGTACCTGAACATAAGTGCAGCATTTTATAAAAAACCTTTTTTCCTCATATTTCCTCTAAATAATGTCTCAATAATGTTTGAGCAACCTGATTCACTAGGAAAGCTGTAGTGAATGTTTCATTTGGAAGGCTATCCAGTCCTTTGACCATTACCAAATCTCCCATGGATACCAGTGCGGTTCATGGTCTACTTCCAATTAAACATGTCTGTAGTTTGTGGAGCTCTTAAAATGAATCACATGCCTTCACTTGTTTTCAATTTGCTTGAAAAATTCACTTCCCAGTACTCCCATGCACAGCACTGTCCTCATCCTGTGCAATTTGGGAGAGGAATCCACAGACCAAGTAAAATGAGTTGAATATATGGTGAATGGAGATTAATATACACAGGCAGTGCAGATTTCCTTGGGTTTTTTCAAGGCAGCTGTGCAGTCACCCACATCCCTGGATGGCACATAACCCCTTGTCAGGTTTTCACTGATATCCCTTCTCACATATTTGGCTTTAAAGACAGACTTATGAATTATGTGTGGCCCTGTTTCATGCCTTATGGAGGTAAAGCTTTTCAGAACATCCAAGGAACAATAATGTGGTATTTCATGATTACCTAAGCACATAAATGTGCAGACTAAAGCTTTTTTTTTTTTTTTTTTTTGCACCCCGTGGGGTTTTTTTTGCTTGTTTAAGGAATTTACGTCACATGGAAATACAATTCAGCTTTGAAGTAGCTGACCACAGTGCTTGCACATTCTTTCAGCTGGGGTGACTGGGTTGGAGTCCACTGATGTGCCCAGCGCACCCTTGAGTCTATGAAACACACCCGTATCCACCCCCTGCCCCAAGTTTCAAAGGGTCATTGCTTGTTCAAAACAGACAATTAAAGGCAATTGCCATCCTTCAGGGTGGTATCTGGTCCCACTTGGGTGGCAGAGCGCATAGCCGGTAAGAATATTTTCTGATAATTTTAAGGACAGTAATAATAAAAAGAGGATAATCACAGACTGTCACCTTAGTGAGTTCACTTGCCATTCCTTGTTGAAACTGGTCTCTCAGATTCAATTAATTCAAAGCTAGATATTCCCCAGGGGAAAAGGATGCTTAGTCAGCATAAGATAAATTCTGCTCTTACTGCCTGCGAAAGAAAATAATTGCTATTTTAAGACACCCTGCTGGAACAAACATCATGACTGAAGCACTTAAAATGAAAGTGGGGACTTCTCTGTGACAGATGCCATTGAGTCAGAGCCCACCCTAGAGAATGGTCACCATTCTCCGGAAATACATTGCACTGTTGTACAGTCATCTGTCTGCAATCTCAGAGTGTTTTATAAATATTATCATAAATGAAGTTACTTTATAGGAACTTCTTTTACGGACTTGGAAAGTTTGTCATGGAGAATATCAGCAGCTCTTCTGAGTCATAGACAGCTAATGGCTCAGCCAGAACTAGAAGCAAATTTCTTGATGCCAGGGTCCATCCTTTAAGCCCCAAATTATTCTGATTTTTTTCTCTAGTTGCATTTTGGAATATCGGCTAGCAGTGCAAAAGACTAAGTGGGAGTTTCTTTTTAAAATTTATGAGGTTCACAGAGAAGGAAAATAAAGTGTTCAAAGATCAGAGTGATTGCTCCGTTTTTGTTCTTTGTGCTGGTTGGTGCTTGCCACTTCATACCACTAAGGTCTCATCACAACTTCATGGAGATACTCAGCTTGCTCACTTTCACATGCTACATTTAGAAATATGAATTCACTTCCGTATCACTGATGGAGAAACGGAGAAGGATAATACATGAAGGCTCAGATGCTCTTCAGCTGTGCCAAGAAACTTCTAAAGCTCATTACAGACAGCTTAAACATCAGAAAAGTTGGTTTGAAAAGGATTTATCCCAACATTGTAACTGACTCCAATCAATATGTCCTCTGAACTAGTTGCCCCTCAAGAAAGACACTAGAAAAGTATTCAAATACTGAAGTATGAGTTCACAGATCCTTATGAATTTGGCTCCACCTTCTGTACACAGTGAAAATAAACATGAATTATATTGGACCTTGAATGCCAGGTAATTTTTTATTTTATTTTTCATTTCACATTGAAAAATACAGCACTGACATGGTCTTACAGTTTTTGTGAGCTTTTGTTTCTCTGTATTGATGGTGGTGAGGCTTCCAAGTCCTTTGGCCCCAAAGGATGGGAGATTTTTAAAACAAATATAGCCATTTCATGTTTTCAAACCACAGAGTAACATAGAGTGAAAGTAACATTGTCTTTCACAAAACTGTCTTTAAATTCTTCAGAAGCTCTGGAAATGACTGAATATGTTAACAATGAAATAAAAGAAAATTTTAGAATATGTATTGATACTTAGTCTTATGGGTAATCTCACAGAAGGCAATCAATCTGCACACATAAAGTATTATCCAGCAATATAAATAAAGGTTGTCCAACCAAATTACAAAATAGCAATCTTTACAAATGAAAGAAAACCAGAGTAAGTAACTCCTCAAAATTACTAACCAGCTGAAAATACTTTTATACCGTTATTGATGAAAAAAAAATCTTCATTGCCAAATAAAAAAAAAAAAAAATCAGCTGTGCAATAATCATTGCGGTTTGGATGTTTAAAATAGGTGAGCTGTTTTGACATAATTCTAATACTTTTTATCCAGGATTTACAAACGTCAACTGCCTTTCTGTGGAAGTCTTAGAAATCTTGTAGAGATTGATGAGTTTTCCACCTGTGGCTGAACTGAGGGACAGAAAGTTTGGCTACTTTCAGAAGAGCAAATAGGAAATGGGTGAGATCCCTTTCGCTCAAGAAACTGTGCCTTTTTGATCCTGTTCTCATAATATCCTCAAATTTTTATTTAATTTTGATTTTTGATCTTATTTGAATAATTCCAGATTCACTCACCATTTGAGTAAATTTACTAATGTGAGGCACTGTGTTTTATGAACAGAACAATATTTTTATATTTAGCTAGGCAATATCATTGGTTACAGTGAATTAAACTGAGCTGCTTCAATATTTAAATAAGCATTGAAGTCTAACTAAAAGGACTTTTAACCTAGAACCTCAAAATGAACCTTTTTTTATTGTTGTCAGTCTACATCGATATTTAGAAAAAAGTCCCTGTTTTCGATCAATTCCTACATAGAAAGCAACTAGAATACATTATTTATAAACTCTCTTATTATGTCAGGCAATTGAATAAAATGTGTTTAATCACATTATATATGTAACTGTTTGGGTTTTTTTTATTCTTCACAAGATTAGAGAATGCTTTGGGCAGCCTTTTCCTGTAGATACAATTATTTTTAGATTGACATGTGGGTTCACTCACATTTCACTGAGTGACTGCCCACTCACCTGCAGACAGCCTATGCTGGTCATTTTAGTCTTCTCTCCACATGACTGCCAAAGAAACAAAGAGGTTTATATTTCCTCTCAGTTCAAGAGGGTTTTTGCCTGCAGAAAAGAGAAATTTAATGTCATCTAAGAGAATGGCTGTGAACTACACTATTTCAAAAAAATTCTGAGAAACAGAGGCCGGGTGAGTGAGATGTTCCTGGCTGAAAGGCAGAGGTGCACTCACTGGGTTTCTTGATAGCACCACAGGGGTGTTTGAGGACATGAACATTTCAAGGTTTCCCACTCATTTTCACCACACCAGTCTGTGTGCCATTTGCTGTACAGCTGCATATATGTTGGCCAGAATCACTTGAGGAGCATAATTGCTTCTTTCTTTTGGCAGCCTGAAGGATTAACGGTGTTGTAGACATGAAAGGGTCTGCAAAGAACTAAACGTCAAGAAATTCTACATAAAAGCAAGTAAAAATTATTAATAGGGTTGACTGCTGGTAAAAACACAAATTGATTTAAAATATACTACTAATTAGGGGGTTCCCATAAGAACAGCTTTGGGAAAAGAACTGGAAAATTAATCTACTGGAATTAGCAGTTTCTGTTATAAGATTTTCCCAGAAGGGGATCTTCCAGTATAATCCATGAGTCATTTTCTTAGGTAGTAAAGAACATCAAGTCCAGAAATCTGCTTTGAATTTAAATGTGTGTACATTCATTTATTTAATTTCTCAGAAAATTTTAGATTAACTGTACTGAAAAAAAGAAATGTAGTCAAGTTACACAGTGTATCAGTAATTTTATGACATGTACAAATGATGCATAAAGAACATAAGAATCCCTGACTCTACAATTTAGGCTGGGAACTGCTCATTAGTTATTGCCAGCACTGTTCAGCAAACATGAACATCGGTGAATAAGGGAAAACATCACATAATAGAAAAAAATGACTTTCAGCTATTAAATTTTAATACTAAATACATTTTACCAAAAGCATGCTGAAAGCATGTTCAATATCGTGAGAAAAATTAGTTGTAATGTACTGTGCATTAAACTAAGGGTGATCTTTTACATGTCAAATTTGAATAGTAAAACCCAGCAGCTTTACAACTTTCTGAGGCTGCATTCAAAATAAACAACTCTCTATTACCTGCCCTAAAAACTGACACTGGTGTATTATTCAAAAGCATAGTTCTTGCACACTTGATCACAATAAAACCCCAAATGGGTACTAATAATCTCAGACTTTTCCATATGCACAGGATATTTTTAGAAGATGGAATGTAAGAATTAAATCAGTATTTTCAAGACCAAGGTTATACTGGCAAATTATTCTGTCTAAAATCTAAGTGCAAATTGGTAGACAATGCCTGTAAGATGTTATTTCCTATTAAAAAAAAATTGTCCTTATATGACTGCATTTTAAGAGTGTGTTAGTGTTAGCAGTGAGGATGAGAATGAATACAGAGTTTAGGTCCTCGTGCAGACATGGAGGACTGAGGCACAGAATTTCTGGTCCAGCAGCCTTTCTTCAGTGATTGCCAAACTCTGGAAAAGCACGGATTCCTGCAGAGCTCAGGAAGCACCTGTGGTGCTCAACACGCTCACAGCCACCCCACACCGTGCTGCCCAGAGCCCCTTTCCATCCTTGCTCTGGCCAGAAACCCCAAAATACTGGAGGTGCTCCCACCTCCCTCCCCAGAGAGGCCCCGTGTCGCCCTATATTATCTGGATCAGCCCAGGATGAGCTGCCCTGGGGGGCTCCTCACATCATCCTGTTCTTCCTGGATGATGCTGCTTGTGATTCTGGTCCTGCTGCTGCTGCTGAGATTTTTGCTAATTGTTTAGTGATCAGAACACTTGCTCCCAAAGTGGTAAACTTGCTTGCAAGCCCTGCTGAGACTGTAAAGTTCAAAGCAGTATCCTTAGCTTTCAAAGCCACTGCTCTAACTATAAAAACTGAGGACAACTGAAGGAAAACCGATGCATCCTTTATTCCTGTTTAGAAGGCTGCATTATTTTGCAAAAATATGTCACTTAGGGGTATGGTTTAGCTTGCCAGTGCTGGATTTATGGTTGGACTCACTAAAGGTCTCTTCTAACCTTAATAATTTTCAGAAGTTGGAACTAGCTGATTTTTATGGTCTCTTCCAAACCATTCTATGATTATGTGGAAAAGAATTGAAAAGTCCAACAACCTGAGAAATAACTGAGAAAAAATACTTGTTTTTCTTAACATCTTTTTCAAAAATAGCCCTAAAGATGGGATAAGTATTCATAGCACAGTGTTAAATAAAGTACATTTATTTCTGCCATTTTCAGATGATCACAGCACAAGTGGATACAACATACATGAGTATGAGAACCCCTTTGGCCACCCACTGCACACTATTCTGTGGAAATTGTGAGTGACTACTACATTTTGGATTAACTTCTTTATTTGGATGAATTTCTTTATTCACTGTTTATACTCCTCTGAGTAAATTATTTTTCTTAAACCTGGAAAGCAGTCATGGGTATGAAACCAGTTAAGCTGGTATCTGTAAAATACTGCTGAAAATGTTTACTGATAAAGGAAGATCCTGCTGATTAGCCAAGTAAGCTGGAAAATGGGGGAATCTTGGGTACAGGACAGGGAAACACACTGTAAACTACAAGTTAAATGCTAAAACAGAAATAAAATCTCTTTGAATTACTTCATGAATGACTGTTTTGTGAATTCATGTAGAGTCAAGTGATACTGATGCACTTGCACAATTTTTTTGCTTTTCCATGGGACATAAATACCTCTTCGTTACTTATTCAACTTTTGTTCCCTGCCCTCAATACCATTTGATTTCAAGAAGGAATTCTACCTCAAGAACAAATAGGGTCTCTACCAGCCTTTGAAATGGAAATGTAGAAGTCTCAGTGTGAAATTGTAAAAGTCCTTGATATGCAATCTGCTTGACCCACAGACTGCATCTGAGAAGTGCATGTGTTGGGCGCCCTGGTGCTATATATACCACCATAAAACAGCTTACTTCTGCCACTGGTCTCTGCTGTAACAACTCACCATGATTTTTAAAATAAGTGTTTTGCTCTGATGGTGTAGATATGTGCAGATTTATTATAAGACAGGCAGCTGGGAATTGAGTATTTATTGCATGTAATTATTCTGAATACCCATGAAATCTAGGGAAACACATTAAGGCAATAATACTTAAAAATGTGTGAAACGTCTTTTGGCTCCTTTGTAAGCTCCTGAGAGCTGGGAATAGCATATAGCTTCTTTTGCCCTAATAAATTGTCCCAAGGAAGGTTTATTCCCATAAAACTATGATTGGATGTCAGTGTATTCAACTTAGGGATGAAAACAAAAGCAACAGAAGTATGAACAAAATTTATAGCATCATTGCCTTTTTTTTCCTTGAAGATACTGAAGATATTCATGAAAGAAGCATAGCAAGGATCTTTGTGGATCAAATCTATAAAAGGGATCCTTACACCGCAGGACTGGTCAGTGTGGCCACACTGATGATCACCACAAACACAACCTATTCAAATTCCTGGTTTAGGTTAGAAAGATGCTTTCCTTACACATACTGAGGCACCAAGCAGCTTCATGCTCCCAAGACCAGCATGCCCCTCCGCAGTCACAGCAGGAAGCAATTAATGACTTCTCAGAAAATGAGGTGCCTCCAGACATGGCAGTTGCTGACTTGGAGCTTCCAGGCTATTACAGCAGGACAGAAAGATCTAAAACATAATTCAGAACCAGAAACATTGCATGTCTTTAAACCAAAAATCTTTGAGTTAATTCCAAATGTTACACTGAGGTGTAATCTTTCTTTCTGTCCCTGTTAATTACCGGTTTTACGACAAGCTCACATTTCTAAGCAGCTCTGCAGACCAAGGCTTCAGAGAGATATTAGACACAATTTTCACATTATGCCAAGAAGAATAACTGCTGCTGGGCAAAAAGCCCAAAGGCCTGTTTTGACATCCCAATCCTAACCAGGGTTTGAAGTTTTGGTGGCTAGAAAGAAGTATAATCTGCCAATATAGTAAATTAATCTCGAAGACATTGAAGGACATAACATATGAATTTTCATATTGTCCCTATTCAGATTTGCCCTAGATCTAAAAATAAAAGAAGCTCTATACTTAGGAAAAAAAAAAAATACAGAAAACCACAATGAAACGATCAAAAGAAATATTTTTTTAATCTTAAAACATTTTATTGATGTCGTTATTATGCTACTCAATAATTTAAGGATAGAAATTTTTATTTTATGCGAAACTAAGGTTTTGAACAAGAAGGAGGCAGAAGTTTGGCCGGGGGGAGCCGGGGCCAGGCAGGACCCCCGCGTTTCCCGCAGGTCCCGCCAGGGGGCGGTGCGAGACAGGGGAGAGCTGCGGGCCTGGAGCGGGGCTGGAGCGGGGCTGGAACGGGGCTGGAACGGGGCTGGAACGGGGCTGGAACGGGGCTGGAACGGGGCTGGAACGGGGCTGGAACGGGGCTGGAACGGGGCTGGAACGGGGCTGGAACGGGGCTGGAACGGGGCTGGAACGGGGCTGGAACGGGGCTGGAACGGGGCTGGAACGGGGCTGGAACGGGGCTGGAACGGGGCTGGAACGGGGCTGGAACGGGGCTGGAACGGGGCTGGAACGGGGCTGGAACGGGGCTGGAACGGGGCTGGAACGGGGCTGGAACGGGGCTGGAACGGGGCTGGAACGGGGCTGGAACGGGGCTGGAACGGGGCTGGAACGGGGCTGGAACGGGGCTGGAACGGGGCTGGAACGGGGCTGGAACGGGGCTGGAACGGGGCTGGAACGGGGCTGGAACGGGGCTGGAACGGGGCTGGAACGGGGCTGGAACGGGGCTGGAACGGGGCTGGAACGGGGCTGGAACGGGGCTGGAACGGGGCTGGAACGGGGCTGGAACGGGGCTGGAACGGGGCTGGAACGGGGCTGGAACGGGGCTGGAACGGGGCTGGAACGGGGCTGGAACGGGGCTGGAACGGGGCTGGAACGGGGCTGGAACGGGGCTGGAGCGGGGCTGGAGCGGTGATGGGCGGTGAGGGGGCTGGAGCAGGGATAGGTGGTGATCAGGGATAGGCGGTGAGGGGGCTGGAGCAGGGATAGGTGGTGATGCTGGATCAGGGATGGGCTGTGAGTGGGCTGGAGAAGGGATAGGTGGTGATGCTGGATCAGGGATGGGCAGGAGCGAGGCAGGCTAGGGGCCAAAGGAAGGCTGTAGGCCGGTGGCACCAGTGACCCCCCTCCATGGGATCCCGCTTCCTTATCAGAAAGGCACTCCACAGCCTTTCTGTTTCATTGACTCCTGATACCTTCAGCAGCCTATACATAACCTCATGTATACAGACAGACAGACACACACACACACAAACACTTTTCATAACATAAGTTAAAGAATACCCTTTATCTTTTGTTCAGTTCAGGAATGCAAGAATTGACAAAATGTTAAAAAAAATTCACTCAGATATCAGGAGTCTTGGCTCATTATAGCCATTCTTCTCTTAGTTCAGGAATGAATATCTGAGAATTACTGAGTTCTGAAGGGTTTGCATCTGAAAGTAACGATTCTTGGAATACATTTCAAAGTCTTTTATATCATGGTCTATAATAGAAACTTGTCATAACATTTTCAGACTTTGACAAACTGATCAACAATATTTTGTTTCATTCTGTTTCTCCCGTTAAAGAAAAGTTGATGGAATGCTTGCTTTGCTATCTATCAGCTAGGATCATCTGCAAAATCAATCATCTTTCAACAAAAACAGTACATCTCAGAAAGTTATTCCTTGTTTTTAACTCGGGTACCGGGATTTCTGCATGTCACAGAATATGCTGAGTTGGAAAGGACCCTCAAGGATCACCAAGTCCAATTCCCAACCCTGCACAGCACCAACCCCAAGAGCCACACCAGGTGCCAGAGAGCATTGTCCAAACACTTCTTGAGCTCTGTGAGGCTTGGTGTTGTGACCACTTCCCCGGAGAGCCTGTTCACCCTCTGGCTGAAGAACCTTTTCCTGATATCCAACCTAAACCTCCTCTGACACAACTTGAATCCATTCTCTTCCATCCTGTCACTGATATCAAAGAGAAGAGATCAGTGCCTGCCCTTCTTCTTCCCCTCATGAGGAAGTGGTAACTGCAGTGAGGTCTCCCCTCAGTCTCCTCAGCCCCAGGCTGAACAGACCCAGTGACCTCAGCCACTCGTCTTACTCGTCTTACATCCCCTCAAGGATGCTCTCTAATGGTTTAATCTCTTTTTAATATCGTGGCACCCAAAACTGCCCCCAGTACTGGAGGTGAGGCCGCCCCAGTGCAGAGCAGAGTGGGAGAATTCCCTCCCTTGCCTGGCTGGCGATGCTGTGCCTGATGCACCACAGAATACATCTGCCATTTACACGGTGTACTGATTTGACTAGTACCCCAGGGTTTTCAAGGTCTATTAGTACAACTAATTAATTGTCATTAATTTTCTTCTTTGTTCTTTTATGTCATTCATATTACTCCATTAAAATGTTCTGGTTCTTCTGGGAACAATATGTTGCATACTTTTGTCAATAAACCTACAACACAGACATTTTTCATTAAAAGTGTCAGTCAGTTGCACGTGAAGTGAGTGATTACTTGTAATTGATTTGGTCAATTCCTTCTGGGAAATATGATAGAGCAATTGTTTTAACAACAATTTCAATTTCAGAGACTGTATGTCAATCTTTAGTGTTTTTCTCTGGAGAATATGTTTACCTGCAGAAAAAAAGAGTACTTACATCACTTGAGATCTAATTATCTCTAGAAGCATACAGAAAATTTTTTACAGAAAATTAATAGAAAAAAGTGTCAACTAGAAATGATACTTGAGGACAGGTTCCCATCTGATGTCACTTCTAGAGAGGGTATTGTATGCATTTGGGAGAAAAAACAAAACAAGCTCTAAGGTAAATAACCTTAGGTAATATGTGGAGTCACCAGTGGATGTAAGCAGCAGAAGTTTAAATGCTTTCTTATTACTCTCTTTGGGATAATCAAAGCACAGGAAGCCCTCCACTTGCACTGTAGATACAAGTTAATATTGGGGTAAATAAATTAACAAAAAGCCAAGAATTCCATCAAAAAGTTAAGACTTCCATTAGTCTTAAGTTGTTGTAGCAGTCATGCAATAGTAATTATAACCACAGTAAATGGAATATCGAATTAATTTCGACATTTCATTTAGATATTTACATTATATTTCCAGGGACAGTTGGATAATTACAAAAGTATCAATTGCTCAAAACTATCAATTTAAATATTTACATTAATGTATTTTAGGAATGTTCAGGAGTGGTCCTGTAACATGTAATTCCAACTCTTATTTCCAACATGAGTTATTTGTACACTGCAGTTTGTGGTTGCTACTTCTTAAAGCCACAAAGGACCTTCCAGAACATGTGTACTCCGCTTGTTCACCCCTAAAAAGAAGACATGTATACACCCATATTAATTTGTTTCTAATATTTGATTTTCAGCAAAAATCACTGATAATAAGACTTATCCTGTATGACTGTCCTGAAGGAAATGTAGACTTCAGCAGGAGATAGTAGTAGAAATGAAAGATAATACTAAAGTTTGGGACTTTCTTGTTTGCCTGATTATTTGATTTGCTGCAGAGAAGGTGAGAAAATACAAAAATTGAAAATAAAAGGTAGAAAGATGCTCTTGAATAAAGAAAAATATTTTCCAACTGCCAGGGAATGGAAACTTCCTTTCGTTCTCAGTCTTTGTATGGCCTGTGTTGTTTATAGCTAACTCGGACACAAACCCTCAAAAGACAACAACTCTGAAACAGCAAAACCATAGGTGAGAGGATGTAATGAAAGCTATTTCCAGCTATAAATCTTCTGCTTTTGCATTTCAACAATTGGGGTCTTCTCCTTCATTGTATTGGGGAGAGCTGACATACAGGAAAATCAAAGATGTCCACTTCTTGTGTCCTCTTTGAAGACTGTGAAGATCAATCTCAATGAAATGAACAGGACAAAGAGATATCGCCAAAGCCATGGGTGGTTTTTAAACATCAAATCAAAGAAGATGAAACAATCTGGAAAAGAAACGTGTCACATAGAGATGAAAAGTCCTTATTGAAAGCCATTCACTGCATGATGGATATGCACAAACTTATTCCATCTTGCTACAGATATTTCTAGTAAACTCTCTTTAGAAAACATATTTGATAATTTCCAGTAGCTGGAAGGAACTCCCAACATGGAGTTGCTCTTAACAGTGGTGCATCCTGCACAAGTGTGAGGGTTTTTTATGGAAGAAAAATGCATGTAGGTCTGTACAAAATATTAATGATACAAAAGAGAGTGATACGATTAATGCTTCAATATGGGTTATATTTCTATAAATGTAACCTGATTTGTTCTTGAAACAACCACATTGAGGCATTTGTTTTACTGTGATCATTACACTTCACTTGATTTTCAATCTGCCTTTTCAATTTGGATTTTTGCTTGTCTTTTGACCTTGTTTTATATTTGCTTTCATAATAAGCAGTGTATCCTGCTCGGTTTTAAGAACTTTGCTGGATTAACAAAGTTCTCAAAATCAGATTTAGTACTGAAATAACTTGGACTTTAAATCATGGCTCAGGGTGGAGCAAACAACGGATAAGTGTAGGAAATGGGAATTATCTCAGTTTTAAGGGCTTATTTTGAAAGATAATTTCTATAAGTGTTTCATTTATGTGAGATTTAATGTTTGGATATACTCAATGAGAAATGTACCTCCATTATTAATTCTGTCCAAAGTTATGGAGTGCACATATGCAGTGCTGCACCATTAATGGTTTTGCTAGATCTTCTTCTAGCTCATTTGGTTGCCTTTTTTGGAAACTGTTCTCTTTTTGTAAACCAGGGTTATATTTGACACATACCACCCCTGGCAATGTATTGAGGGAAGACATGGCTATGAAAGAGGTTGTATTAAAAGTCAGATTCAGCTTTTTTCAATGTAAAATTTCTGTGGTACACATTGTATCTACTGTATCTGGGATGGATAGCCTGCCTTAAAACTCCCAATTAGAAAAATCAAAATAATTGACATCTTGTAAGCAGGTGCAAACTTTTATTTGGAGGTGAAAGGAGAATAAGATAACTATTTGGGGATTGTGATTACTAAACATGGAATGAAATTCCAGTCTGCAGGTCTCAATGCCTTCTCCCAAAGCTGAAGGACCACAACCCTTCCAGTTATCCCTGATTTAATTTCTTCTGTAGGTTAGCTCTTCCTGTGCTCCAGATTGTTACCAGTAATTGCTTCCACGGCTGAGCTTTTGCACAGGTGAGTGCTCTGGTGTGATTTGCCAAACGATCAACAGGTTCATATCTTATTCCCATATCTTAGTACCACGAGTTCAAAAAAAATTTTTTTTTCACTTTCTGAAATCAAAACTCCCATTTATGTGGAGACAGGGTTTTTCCTAGCAGTGACTCCCTGTGCAATTCTAGGATCTGGTTGCCTTACCCTCAACTTTTCCTCTAGTTGTAAACACAAACACAGGCATATGAATTCCTCTCAGGTGGTTTTTAAAACATCTTGGCTATTGAAGGATTAGCATTCAATGTCTGTTATATAGTGTTCTTCCATCCAAAGCATAATTTGCCAAAAGACTTGGATTTTCTTTTTATCCTGAATTGAGGCATGAGGAAATAGCTGTTTTATGCATGTGCTTCATTTTGGAGTTTAATTACTAAAATTCTCAAGATTTAAATTTGCTGAATTATTAAATAATGCTGCAGGGTAATGTAGGTTTTCACAGTCTGTCCATTTAAAAACACGATGGCAATTTTATCAACATTTTAAATAAGTATTCATATTGAGACCCAAATAGCTAGCTATTAATGTGAACAATTCTGTCATACTGAAGCAAGGATATTGATGGCTGTGTATTTGTCAAAATGCAGAACAAAATAATATGAAGCAATTTTTATACAAGGCACTTTCCCCTCCAGCCGGATTTTAGTTGAAGTTTTTTTCTATTATTTATTTGAATAATTTAATAATCTGTTGCAGTGCAATTAAAAAGACAGATTGGACTGAACCCATATTTGGAAGAATAGGATATATCACTTTCTCTTGCTGTAAAAAATCTGTTTAATTAGCACTGAAATTTGATGCACCTACCTTTCTACCTAAATTATGGTAGTCAACTAAATGCAATGTTTCCATATCTGTAAAATGTTCAATATAATCAGGAAGAAGCAAGTTGTGCTTTAGCTCAGGATTTTCAGACTCTCATATAGATGTAGCTGAATGCACTCACAACTAAGACCTTTACCAGTATCAAATAAGCAGATCACGGAACTGGCAATAGTTTCAGATTTGTTAAAAGACAACACAGCTATTCAATAATTAAGAGTGGAATCCATTACTTTCTTGTTCTGAAAACAAATCTGCTATTTTAATGTTCAGTGTGCTCAGTAGAGGCAGGCTGTGGTCTGTGTGTGTTTACGTATGAGAAGGCAAGAGGAAGACTGGCTAAGCACAGAGACATTAAGGCCCATATGTTCTCAACAGCTGCACGAGCTGGAAAATTGTCAGGAGCTGGGCAATATCAGTCTAGCAATGTCACCTGCCTGAGAGCCCAGGGTGCACGGTTTTAATGTCACAGTCAAATTGCTGCATATGCTGCTGTCTCGGTGATTGCTGTGGAGACGCAGCCTGTTCCCCAAGCACCCTTCATCTTCTAAATGGTTTTAGTGAAATGAATAAGATCTTTCTGCCCAAGAACTCCTACCGAGTTTCAGCGGGATGACTTCCAAGACAAGAGACTGCTTTGCTGAGAAAGGCTGGCAATCTTTGTAATGGAGAATGAATTAGGAGCAAAAGGGCGAGAAAAACGGAGGGATAATATTTCTTTACCAATAATAGTTTCTTAATCTTTTTGATAATTTGCCATCATCAAGAGTATAAATTTCTATCTGGACACCGGGAATTTTAGTAAGGGAGAGCTGCACTGAAGGCGTGTGCCACCAAAGCACTATGATTTCATATCAGAGATATCTGCTTGTCTGATCCTTCCAGCCACCATTAAACTCTTCCTGCTGATCCTACCTCTTCTGGCAGATGCAGGGCACGGATTTATTCTTATGAAATACCTTTTGTGGACCACCCTTGAAACAGCTCAGGGACCTTGATCAAAGCAGTATGGTGCCCAATTATCAAGCAGGAGTAGCTCATTGGTCCATAGTACAATCAAATTTACCTCAGTAAAACATGGAATGAAATCAGTTCCTAATTTTTCACTACAATATTATAAAATTGTTTCTATTGACACATTCTAAAGCTCTTGCTCCATTTGTCTTTGAGAGGCTTGGAATTAAGTTCTGTGTTCCTGCTATGAAACTCAAACCCTTTTGATGGGCACTGAACTGAAGCTCTTCCTGGGGCTGGGTAAAGAATTCTTCAAGGTGACTTGAACAGTGCATCTTTGAAATATGTTCTTGTAGTAGGAACCTGACAAGTATCATGTTTCTACCTTGTGCATTTATATTTTAAAATTTAACTGCAGTCAGATGCTAATATGCCAAACATCCATGACTCTTTTTCGTGTCACTTCTGAAGTATTTTCCTGATACAGAAAACTAGCTTTTTTTTTTTTTTTTCTTTTCCCCCAGGAAAATAAAAACTATGGGTTCTAACTTGATTTTACCTGAGAAAATTTAAAATTGATAAGAATAGCAGATTCTAAGAGAGATGTAACTTGCAGGAAAAAGCTTGTATGAAAGCAGGGCTTTTATTTGCTGTTAAAAAGCATGTTAAAATAAGACACTGCCAAGGCTGAATTGATCCTCCCATCAGAAATCATAAACTACTGTATTTTATTTTAAAAATAAAGAAAAGAAATTAATTGTCTTTCATTTTCATTTGTTTAATTTCTGTGTTCACCACTCTGATCCCACACTGTAATTAAATTCTGCATTAAGTGCCCCAGAGTTAAGGGGGATGAGTGTATTGGTGAAAAGGAAATAGACTGAACTAACACAGCAGACTTCAGTGACAGGTATGGTTTCATACACAGGATGTAGGAGCCAAAACAGAAATTAAATAGACTTTAAGGATAAAATCTAGTTGCATGAATTTCTCATTGTTTAGACTGCCTATATTTACAGGTGACTAAGGTGCACTTAAGATATACATGGGACTGTGAGAAAGATAGAATAGAGATATAGGAGATGCTCAGCCCTTTGACAAGACTTTCCTTTGACTAAAGCTAGTTCCTAAGTTAGTTGGCTTAAACCCAGCTTCAGTTTGAGCTCACCTGAAAGTAACACAAAAGGATTGATCCAGAAGCCTAAAACAGACACCTATTGCCACTTGGGATGCCTTAGGGCACTTCAGACATGTGCACGTGTCTGGCAGATATGACACAGTACAAACAGGAAGCCTACACTGTTCTGGAACATCTGGATACCACACACTGTGCCCAAGAATATCTCAGACTAAATACCATTTGTAGATAGCTGAGTTTGATGCTTATTGTCCCACAAAAGCTTTCAAAACAATTATCCCCAATAATGTATTGTAATATAGCAAAAGAAGGCCCCACTTAACCCAGGAATTTTCCTGCGAATTGGTCTACAATAAAAACTGGATTTTGTTAACAGATGGATCATTTTCCCATTGTTATTTTTATGTTATTCCAAATCACGTTCCCTACATCTGCAGGGTAGTTAACAGTCCTCACTGCCAATGAAAACTCATAAATACCAAGTAAGATGGTTTTGCACTGCCTAGTTCTGCGCAGCAGGGTGTTTCACAGAGCCAGCAGATCAACACTTGCCCACACGCAACTGCTAAGAGCCCAGATAGGGACAGAAACAACTTTATGAGGTTCCTTCGAGTTCACTAAACAGAATGCTTTAATCAATCGTCAATTGTACGTTCATTCTCAGCGCTGATGATGTGGAAATTTATGACTCTTATGTGGACAGAGCTGAAGCAAAGGCTGGCGGTTGCTGCAAGAAGCCCTGAACACTGCAGCACTTCTCTCACTTGCAGACTGTCAGGGAAAAGGGGCAAGCAATTACATTCCAAAGGAGGCTTGGCAGAAAATAACTTTAACATGAAGTCTATGACTCCATGTCTTAACATGGTCCTCACCCTAGGTAATGCAGTTTGTGTTTCCTTTGGGCTCCCGTTTACATGATTGGTACTTAATGGAGATTTCGAGTATCATTTTAGCCAGATTCACTGATTATTTAGAATATTATAAATGGAGCATTATAAATTACTTTCAATGGACTAACTTGGTGGTGTAAAATAAGCAAAACCAGGGAGAGAATTCAAATAATTTTAGATTGTCTACATGCCTTCTATCCATTTACCACTATGCTATTAAATCCTTTCTGATTTTGTTTTGTTTATTCTTTTAGCTAGCAGCCTCTCAGTTAAAAGAATTAATTTTTGCCTTGTTTGTTATTCATAGGCTCTTGGAATAATCTAAAAGAACTGAGTTCAGTATTGTATAAACTAACTGGTATATAACCCAGTTCCACTGAAAAAATTTTGCAAATGTAAATACTGTAAACAAATTAAGTGTTCTGCCTTTATCAGGATGGAGCTTTACAGTACTAAATGACTTCAGATTTACCCAGCAGGATACTTAATAATAATGCAAGAAGAATGCAGATCAGTGAGTTTTCAGAGTTAAAATAGGTAAATTAAAGAACTTTGAAGATTGAGGGAAAATATTAAATTGAAAAAAAACCAATACTAACAGTGTGACAATTTTGAAGAGAAGTGCTAAGTGTATGCAAATATTTATAGGGTAAAATGTCTACTATGGAGAAAGCTGGTTTATAGCAGTGCCAAGCTGAAAAGCACAGGACACAGTTCGTGAGAGTATGGAGACAAAGCATTCCTCACTGAAGGAATCTAGTTATAATTAAAGAAAAAAAAATGAATTAGAAAGTAGTATAATCTCACTTTTTTAGGAAATACAGCAAAACCTTAAACAGAAAAGATTCCTTGTTTCATCGAAGAACCACACAGCTTTGTACTAACAAATACTAATCCATCTCACCCCCAAGCTGTATTGGAGGAATCTGAAGAAAAAAAATCAGTACACCAAATCAAAAGAATCTCAAAAGTTAAAAATCACACAGACTGAAAAAGAAAAATGCAAAAGAACAGAAAATGGCAAGGACTCTGAATTCCTTCAGGAACTTCTTAGCTGTTATTTTTTACCTGAAAGATGACCAAATACTGTGATAATTAATTGGAGTATAAAACTATATTGGGAGTTATTTTCAAAATATAGCAGTGAGTCTGGCTAAACAAAATGCAAATCTGATTATCGGAACTCTCACAAAGGTTGCTGTTTCAGCCACATGAAAAAGAAAACAAAACAAGGCAAGCACGCAGTACAAAACTCTCCTGGAGTATCTTGTAGGGGAAAATTCCTCGAAAGACTTTAGGACAGAGGGTATGACCTTAAGGGCCGACTTTCAAAGGGCTTTCAGGTTTGGCTGTAAATTGAGTATGTTGCCTGCAGGCACAAACAGGATCTAAGCTTGCAGATAAGACTTTTCAGTGTTCTCAGATCACTGCTGGGTCAGTCTCTCACTTGCATGCAGTAGATCTGCAAGAGACCATTAAGGACTCTTGTAAAGTTGCTGTGATGAGCCATTTCCTTCTCTAATTCAAGCATTTCTGCGACAGACCATGCTAATCTATGAACAGCTTACAGCATTAACATGTTCAGGAATGTTCCACCCTCTACATCCAGCAAGACACTGTTTCCATCAGCAAGAGCAGATGGCATGAAACACTGAGTTTATTCCATCAGCATGCTCACAGCTTTGCACTACTGGGAAAATAATGTCTTTATATATTTCTAATGCCAACTTTAATTTCATTGTGACTCTGTCTTCAACTTACCTCTTTCATTGTAGTTTCCCCAACGCTTTTTCTCTTTTTATCCTGGTCTTTCATGCTGGTCCTTCTCTCTCTTTATGCCAAAAATCCTACTTCCTACTTCAGCAAAAAGTAGCTGCTCTGAGTCTGCAAGAGACTGCAGGTTTTACTGTGCTTTCTGGCATCCTTACACTGAGGGTTTATTTTCAAAAGTAGTTGAACTGAAAGAATACAAAACTCTTTATTCAGCTTTCTTAAACAGAAATTTCAAATTTCAATTTCCTGCTGTCATGGACAAGCACTACAGGGTACACTGGCACACTCACAGAACAGATGCCATTAGCTGGAGAGGAAGGGTGCACAAACAGAAGCTGGCATGTTTTATTCACAGAGGATATTCTTCCTTGTGACGCTAAAGTGGCTCTCTTAATTAGTTTTGGGAGGCTTCTCTCATCACCTAGAACTGATGCAAGAAGGTAGCCCGGGATTTTCAGCAGTGTCTGGCAGTGATGTGTGCAAAGGAGACACAAAGGAGCTGTGTGGGGCACGAATACAGTGTTTCCTAAAAAGCAAGCCCCACTAAAATTTCCTGAAAAAAACTTAAAGCACCCCAAAAATCAACCATCTTCTCTGAAAACCTACATCTCCACCTTTTAACATCCTCACAGTGTGTCACTCTGAATAAGCACTCAGAGGGAGCTCTGAATGGCCATCCCCTTTCTCCTCCTAGTGAAATCTTCCATATGCTACCTCACTGAAGTTAGTCAAGTCACTTACACAGTGATCAAAATTTACACAAGAACTACCGTGCGTTGTGTTGCATTAAAGGAGCTGCCACTATCACTTTAAACAACCAGATTCAGGTGGTGTTTTGTTTCAAGTCTCCAGCAACCACTGCAAAATCCATGTGGCAGAAATAACCTCTCAATTCAAGCACACATCTAGCCTCCCTGCCTTTCCTTTATCCTTGATGCAACCACTTCTTTCCTGCCACTCAAGCCATAGATTGTTTTCTTTGTATCCAGTCTTGTATTAAAATGCATTGAGGAATCACTGTGTAGCTATAACTCACTTCTTGTTCTCTCTGCCCTCCAAAGACATGCTCAGGGTGCAGCAGGGGCCAAGTGTTACAATTGCACTAAACAATGCCATAAACTCAGAATTAAGAGGAAATCTTAGCTAGAAGCACAATGCAAAAATGAGGGAAGTGTAGAAAAGACCATCAAGGATCTGTGTTGGAGCAGACCAAACCATAACTACAGTATCTGTAAAGTTTTTTTTTTTAATTAGCAAAGGAAAATAATTTTTTCACATCATGTTTTATTGAACATAACATACCCAAATAGGCCAGTGGTTTTTAAAGCAAACACACAACCCCATCAATTTTTCAGGCAATGGAAGTAGTAATATGGGACAGAAATGTATCATCAGGAGACAAAGGAGAGGGAGAGGGAGAGGATGCTGTGACTTTTCATTAGATCATCTACACAGACACAGCACACATAGCAAGGTGTACAGCCAGTGTTTAACAAGTATGCAGAACTGGCCAAAGACTGTCCTCCTTGGTGGAAAAGTGGGAACTTTATGGCCAGCTCTAATGTTCGGTCTATCTGAGCTGTCAGAGGTTCATACAGCTCACTGGACCCTGTACAGCTGCCTTCTTGCTTTCATCAGTGCACTGTGGGTTTCTGTTCTTTGCACTAGTCTGACACAAGCTGAATGTTCAGTGGGGCTAGGAATATGAGGCACTATGGTGCTGTGCTGAAGCAAAAGCCTAAAGCCATGGAAACACCTACTTCTTCTTAAGTATTTCTGCCACCATCACATCATTATATTACTAGATAGAACTGCTGTTGCTCTTACTGGTAATCTCCTACTCAGTACATGCATAATCTAATGACTTCTATTTGTAGCCAGATCAGCGGCCACAGGCATTGGCATGCAGACTGTATGATGTTCCCTGTACTGTGCCCTTTGTCAGGCAGAGCTCCTTACCAAAGGAGAAATGCTCCAGGCCCTGCTGGGTAGGCAGGGATCCTGTTCTGGTTTCCTGGGACCAGCCTCCTGTTGCAGACACCTTGCATCTACAGAGCACAAAGGATTTAGATTGTGAATGGCTTCATTTATCCTTTGAGTAAATAATGAAGTTCCACAGTTTAAAACTCACATTGCTGACTCTGGGTTATTCCCCATTGAAAAAAAATAGCAAGGAAAGGAATTCACTGTGCTCAGACCTGTTGACTCTACTGAAATGCAGCTCAGCTAACACTGCAGCACCATCTCCTCAGGTCCATTACACTTGTTAAGTGCTATTTGCAAGCCTGCTCAGGAGCACTAAGAGAAGCTTTTACAACTATCTGGTCCCACTGTAAATACCGGAAAAAGATTTTGAAGCCTAGGAAAAAAAAAAAAAAGGTAGAGATGTGAATGAAATTACCTCCGGCTTGTCTGGTAGTAATTCTACAGAATAAGAATTTCTCTCGAAATTATTCTCCACTGTCCCCCCAAAACCTGAATCAAACATTCATTAGCTAAATGACTGCTTTAGATTTAGTGTTTTGTCCTGAAGATCTAAGCAAATTTAGACTTAATGTTTTTCTGGCCTCTCCAAATTTGTACAGCCTAATTCAGTTCAATAATCTTCAAAATATTTTAAATAATTCTTGACTGATCACACAGCAAGTTATATTTTCATGTTAGGTTAGTTTCATTTCCTGCACTGTTAATAAAACCATTTAAAGCAACCTTCAGCAATGCAGTGAAAACAGGTCTATTGATTGACTTCCTGTAACCCAAGTTATCAATTGGCACATCTGTGGGGAGGGAAAAACAGTACAGTAAAGCAAAATGCCTGATCAGGAGGAATATATCTATGACTCAACAGGCAGAGTATCACTTTTACAAAGCACATCCATGCATAATTCTTCAAATGAATTTGAAGAATTAATAAACTTTTTAAAATGCAGTTCCAGCATTTTAAGAAGGAGTTAAGAGTCAGTGAGGCACCTTGCCACTATGCTGCAGCCCTCTGGCTGCTTGGTGCCTGCAGACACATCTTCCTGTCCGATTTCACACTTTTCTCTTCTCCCTCACTTCAGCAGACCACCAGACCACAACCACAGGCACAATGCGGAAATGATCCTATGATGTGGTTTCTGAAATTTGTCTCAGTTTTTCTTTGCTTGGCAAGGGCTTATTAATTTCCATGCTCTGAGCCAATCCTGTTCCCAGTAAATGATAGCTGTGTGAATACATTTGAGTGCTGAAATTGGCTTTTTGTGTTCAGCTGGTTTCACAAGGACTTTTTCTGACTCAGCGCTCATTCTGGAAAAAAAGTCCAAATTCTAGTAAGTAGGGTTGCCACTCAGCAAGTCTCTTTTATTAGTAAATATATTTATTCCTACTACTTTGATTTTGTTTTCTTTTTCCCTGACATTTAAAATCAAATCCTCATTTTTAAGAACTCTTTAGAGTCTACACTAGATTAAATGTTCAGGGATAAGTAACATATTGTTCAACCTTAACAGAGCTCAGTCATGCCTGGAGCCTACTGTAAACAATGTAAAAATTTACTTACAAGATAAGAACAGTCTTTTAAAAGGGAAAAAAAGAGTATAATTTCTAAACACATCCTTTACAGAATGCAGACACTGACAGTTGTACAAAGGCTATATGATAAAAATGCTTGGGAGGTCCTTGCTGCAGCCCTGCTACAGAGAGCTCAGTGCTGAGGTCAGACTGGGGTGCTCCTGTGATGTCAAACAGAACAGGTCCCCGGGCAGACCCACCAGTGGCACTCCACTGCCACCAGCCTCCAGGTCAACACAATCGTCTAGTTACTCTCTGTACACTCTGTAGGTGGATTTGAAATCTTCAGAGTGGATACTACATTTAATTAATCACTGAGCTTCGTTTTAAGTTGACATCTTCCAGAGTACAATTCATTAAGTTCTACTTCTTTTGTAAGATCTTTTGTCCATTGCTTGACAGCAGAATTTAAGGCTTAGTTCATAAAATCCCATCAAAGCTGCTGAAATCTATGAATCTATGAGGGAAGCTTTTTCTTACAGAAGACAAGTGATAACCATAATTAATTCATTTGAATTCCGTATTAAAAAATGCCTTTATTTTCATTTATTATTAGAATGATACACTTATTTGCATACTTTTAACTGTATGTTGTTAAAAAAACCCTGAGTTATGGTTTTAAAAGCCAAACACAAAAAAAGCTTGAAAATACATTGTTTTGTGCATTAAACCAGTGTTTGGGGTATATGCCCAATCCTAGTATATATGTCTGAAAGCTGGTTTTGCAAGGAAAGTTTGTTGGACATTTCCAAATTCCGACTGAGAATATACACACTTTTTTAGCATATTGCTTCTTGTTTTCTCCTAATTTTTTTTTTTATTCTGTGTTTGTAAACTGACAGAGACTGTCCCTTCTGTGTTAAGACAGAACCTGGGCACTGCAGCCCTAGTGAACGACTGAGGCTCCTGGCAATTGTGAAAGGGAAAGATCTGTAACATATATCTAGTTGCTTTAGTTCTGAGACACTTCTAGGTTATGTTTCACTGCCCAAAACAGTTTTGCCATAACTTTATTTCCTTCCTTCCTTCCCTTCTCCATACTCATGTAGTTTAATATGATGAGATGAGCAATGCAATCACCTGGTCTGTCTGGGAGACAATTAACAAAACTCATATTTTCTTCTCCCTGCTACTGCTCTGTATATCATACTTCAGGGAAACACAAATTTTGGGGGTACTGCAGCAGATTTGGAGATAGAGCTAATTCCAGTCTTAACGGTGTATTTTGGCATTCCATATTGATTCCATTAGAAAGAATAACTGTTTTCTGCACTGGATTCTATCTGAACCCAGCCACAGAGTTTCACAGTCTGGGAATATTTCAGCTTTCTATCATAGTCTTTTCTTGTGGTCCATGTGTTAAAGAAGGCAAATGACAGTATCAGGCATTTACATCTCACCAGAAGTTTATTAGAATTTAACAGGACGAAGAAGAAATATTTCATGAAGTCAAAGTACTCCTCCTTCTCAAAATCCTCCTGCAAATTATAAATATATATATATATATATATATATATATACATAAATAAAGAGTCTTGTAGAAAAAGTTCCTAGGATGCTATTAATAGAAAGTGTATAAAAGCCAAGATTTAGCTGAGTTTCCAGATAGTAAAAGGAGTGTAACTCTTAATTACCTCTCTGAAGGCTATCTGCGGAGGTATTAGCCAACAAAAACGAGGATGTGCTTCAAGAACTGTGTCCAGTTTCCAACTCCACAATTCAAAAAAAGGCATGCGAAGACTAGAGAGGACCCAAAGGAGGGCCACAAAGATGATTCAATTGCTGGAGAACCTGATTTACAAGGAATACTGAAGGAATTAGGCCTTTTCTGTCATGAGAAGACTCAAGGGTGACCTCATCACAATTTTCTAGTACTTGAAGGACAGTTACAGAGCAGATAGGTCACTTCACAAGTGACCACACCCACATGGAGAGGACAAAGGACAATGGGCTCAAGCTCCAAAAGGGCAGGTTTCATCTTGATATAAGAAATAATTTTTTCACAGTGAGAATAATCAGCCATGGGAACAATCTCCCAGTCATGTCATAGTCTCCATCATTGTAGGTTTTTAAGATCTCACTGGACAGGGTGCTAGATAATGTCACTAGGGCTCCCTTTCACATGAAAGTTTGAACCAGATGAACTTCCTGTCTTTTCCAGCTTGGGCTGCTCTACTATTCTATGACCCAATCTACTACTTTCTGCTACCATTTGGTAGCATTTTACTTTTGCTGGGGTTTTTTTGTTTGGTTGGTTTTTGTTTTGTTTGTGGTGGGCGGAGAGCGGGAAGACAGTGTTTTGTTGGGGTTTTTTGTTGTGTTTTTTTTTTTTTTTTTTAAATTCAGGAATTCCATCCAATCTGGAAATTTAGAAACAGATGGGACAATTTACCATTTGCTTGCCTGAACAACATAACATCAGAGATCTCTCCAAAGTATTTTATTATCTCCTTTGTCTCATCCTCTTTACAATTCTCTTGGATTCTAAATCAGATTTGATAAATTACTTGAGGATTCGGTTTTGACATGAACAACTGTCTTCTGTTGTGGCTCCAATTCATAGTCAGTGCTGAACAAATGGCTTATCTGCCTCACACTACCATTCTTTTACTGTCTAAAATATCAAAATTATCAATGTTGCAGTGACCTTTTTTTCCATGATGAAGGATCATGCTAATTTTTAAAAATAAACTAAATTACTTTGAACATCTAAATTGGCAGGGATAAGAAATTAGGAAAAAAAATCTGAAGCTGGAAAAACATAGTAATATGAGAGGAAAGGATTATAAATACAAACCAACAAAATTCGTGGATCAATTTGCATAGACGTAGTACTATCTTCATTTGACATAACTTTAAAGCACAGATCCAGCACATAAACCCCAAGGATTTAAAAACACATTAAATTCTAGTTATCAGAAAAAAATAAAAGACTCCAGAGGATATTCTGATTTAGTCTTAAAGGCTGGGAAAATTGCATCTTGAAGTCAGAAGTAACTGTCCAAAAAAAAAAAAAAAAAAGTACAGAGGAAAGATCTTGTGTAACTTAAGCCAAGAACTCATGAATTCTCAGGTGTGCATAGTTAGGATATATGTGCCAAGACAAAAATTAGGAGTTCCAAGATATGTGAAGTAATTTCTTCAATAGCTCATTAAAACATACTAATACATCATGACCACATTGTTCCACAAATTTACCAGTCAAATACTGAACTTTGAGCAGGACAATTTGGCTAATAGGTCAAGAATTTTTTAACTACTTTCAAAAAGTAGAAAAACATTACTAAATTAAGAAGTTCAGTGAAGAGTAACAGAAATGCTCCGAATGTTGGGACTAATTATAAGATACAATTAAAATTGTTGAATACGTCAAAATTAGCAACGGGTTGACTGAAGTGCAATGTAACTAGCCACAGATATTTCTTTAAAAATGCTGACCTCAATATACTATACATAAAGTAAACCTGGAAACAACTGTTTAAGTATCAGTAAAAACTAAGAATAAGCATTTTCTGGTTTTCTTTATAAAAAATTAGGGAAATTGCATACAATAGAAAGATTTGGTATGTGAGGCATCATTGTAAAAGTGCAGATGGATTGTATGAATCTGTTGGCCACTTTCTTATTTTAAAAAAGGGTGGGTTTTTTTTGTGGAAAGGGAGCAAAAATTCATAATATTGCAATCACTGAAAAAGTAGTATTTCCAATAGCTCAAGAAACAAGTCAAGAAAGAATTTCTCACTGCTGCTGTAGTTACCACTGATTATAATAGTGAGCAAGTGTTTTGGAGAATGAGGGTGAGCCATTGCATTCCCCTGGATTCATGGATAAGGTTGCTACAGAAAGAAATTCTGACCAACACAGCCATGGTCTCACAGCTAGTACCAAAACCTCCCTGAAATTATTGGAGTCTTTCCTCTGACTTAAATAGAGTCTGACATTCTGCCATAGTAAAATGAACTTATGGCTAGCACCCAAAGTTCAAGGAAACCCAGAGGACAAGGTCCTGACCTTTCTATGCCTAACAAGGGGAAAGAAAAAAAAAAAAAACCAAAAAAAATTCCCACAACAGTAAGGGAGGGCAAAGGGCAGGAGAATGGTGTAGGCATAAAGGAGAATAGCAACTCTGTGCTATGTACCTTGTGGAGAAACTGATAGGGAAGGGAAAAGAGATAATCAAAGGACGGTGGGTCAAGGAAGAGGGAGGAAGAAGAACCTGGCACAGCAGAAGGAAATGAATAATGCAGCTCGCAGCCCCTTCATGGAGCTCTGGTTAGAGCTGCAAGGATTCAACATCCTCCAAGTACCTCTCCCACTTTCCTATTCCTATTGCAAATTCAAGCAAAACTGAAAGCAAAAAAGCAAAGGAGACAAAGAGGAAAGATTTGCTTTGGTGGCAAGAAGAAGTAAGAAGCCAGTTATGAGAAAAATAAAATCACAGACTATAAAATACAGTTTCTTGCATTCATAAGTTAACACTGAATAGAAGCTTTTAGCTCAGAAAAACACTTTATGGTTTGTTGGACTGGGACCCCCTGGGCAAGTCCACAGTGGTTAAAGTGAAAGACACATAATCCAAAAAGATGAATAGCTATGGGCATGGTGAAAATGGTCCTCTATGACTCAGGAGGTTCCATGAGAGTGCATGGAGCAGAATGGGTGGCCTTAGAAAGGGATTATGAGAAGACATGGGGAAAAAACAGAACACCCACATCAGAAAACTGATCAAATCCATAAAAACAAGCTTGCATTAAAAAATATTTTAACTTACAGCTGCAGTAAGAGAGCCTTAACATTTTTCTTCCTGTGAGATGGTGAGCAGACCAGCTTTAACTATTGCTGAAGACACAGCTCCTCACCCAGGCATGTGTCATGGTCCAGATGGCAGGTGCTTCTCAGAGCTTTCACCAGCAGTGACTTCAGTGGAAGGGTTTTGCCTCTCTCCCCCTGCCAGCCAGTCGAAGCACTAATATTTATTCAAGTGGCATAAACAGTAGAAACAATTTTTGGAAGAAATAGAAATTCAGTTTATTAGGACTATGGAAACTCATTGCTAGATATTTAAAAGTATAATCAAGCCACTTAAGTCCAGCCATAACATTTAGATTCTATTTAATCCTAATGTATTTTTGTAAATGATTTTTGATGGATCAGCCTTTAAAAAATTTTTTACATAAACTGTTTTTTGGATTTATACGCAAATACTATCCTTTGTAAACTGAAATGTTGGCATATATTCCTACCACAGTTTACAAGCAGACTAACTATTTACCCTTCAGATTATTCCTAGATTTTTCGATGGTAAATAGCATCCAAAGAAAGGAAAGTGCTACCTTTTGGTATACCACTACAATAAAGAGCCTTAGAGATCACAAAAATTCCCTCTGTTAACATTCTTGCAAAAAGGCTAATCCGAACCTGATGGGTTAGCTCAATTTTGTTCTGATTGTTTGCTTAACATATGCATTAAGAACAGTTTGGGAAACTACCTACATTATACCTGAGCTACTTCAAAGACTGCTAGAGTTTGTCAAAAGTCATGTCATCTTGTGATGTTCCTAGCTGACCAAAATGGTGCTCTTACCTCCAGCTAAAGTGAGACACCTGAATAGCACAAAATTCAGAACAGGCAACAAAGCAATCTCGTAAAGACTTGTTGATCTGTACCAGGTCAAGTTCATTCAGGATGAGATAAGACTGGGAAGGGGTCTGTGGGCCTCCTTCTGCTTAGAGAGAAGGACTTCCCATTCTCTTCTGTTCTAGAAAATGGGAAAGACTCATCTTCTTATATGCCATGTGTGCTACAGCAACGTGTGCTTCTTAAACTTCTTAAGGCACTTGCTTCTACCTACTCCCATAGAAGCTTCCACACTTACATGTTTTTCCTTGTGCTGCAGATACTTTCATTCTCGTCCAGAAAACTGGAGTGGTCAAAAAAGTCAGAGAGACTACAGAAAGGAAAAGTCACAGTCTGTGTTAACAGGATAAGCAGTGAGACAATGATTTGGCATAGCTAGCCTTAAATACAGTGAAGGGCCTAAAATTGGTCTGTTAGAGAGAAATGTCTCTAACCTCACCTTTTAAGAGGAGAAGAGATTCAAGCTTTATCTTGCATCACCTCGGATTTCCAAGAGATCTTCCCACAGTCTACATTGCGGGTGACAGTTAAAGCTGTAATTTCACTGAAACGTCGATAATGTTCATTCTGCATTTTGGTGCAGTCTATAATTACAAGCTCCTACAGAGGCTTTCAGGTCTACTTAACTTCATTTATGTATTTCTCATAGTAAAGAATCACTAAACACTCCCTTTGAGTAAAACAGCCTGCTTAACATACAGAAATACACAAAACCCCTCCAACAAGAGATTGCTACAATAGGCACCACACTTCAGGTCTAACATAATTTCACACAATTTTTAGCTAGTACATTCTATATAAACACCCTCAAATATCACATTTGAAATGCAAAATACAGGATAAGGAATAATGAAATAACATTCTATGTGTCTATCTAGCATAATGTAACATAAAGACAAAGCAATATTTTATTTTTCTCATCAGCCAATTAAATCTTGATCAAACAGGCACTATAAATAGTTAGGATTTAAGGAGTGAGACATTTTAAAGAGTTCAAACAAAGCTCTATACAATACTAAAATTTAGGTAACAAATGTAACAAGGTTTACCTGGGGACGCTTTTAGCTCATTCTCACATATGTTCTTTGAATGTACTTTGTCCCTTGGTGGTGCAGAAACAAATTAGCAACATGGGAAATCTACTGAGAAAAACAGAAGGTGTACATTAATTTCACACCTAATTATTAACTAATTTGCTAAGGCTCTGCCAGAATAATCATCACTTGAACAGCTTCACTAGTTCCCAATGAGCCTCTGCAGTGTCTCTGTTTAAAATTCCAGGGGGGCACAGTCGCAGCAGGATGAATAGAAATGATTTCAGGGAGCCTTGAGCCTAACTTGGGCACTCTTTCCATGGGGCCTGCACCACATTCTTTTATAGTACCAAGAATGGCTAGGACAGTAATGCTAGGCTAGACACATGTGATTTCTTTCTGATAACTGTGCTACACTAGCATAAAACTGAAGAGGAGGATGATGCAGGTGAAGTAGCTCTACTGGTCTTGTACTGCTGTAAAATCATAAGTGTTAAGACAAGATCTGTGTTATTCATACTGAAAAAAATTATTCAGGACAAATGAATCTGCATAATGTGTTATGAATGAAAGCTTTGGTGCTCTGATACAAACAATATGTAGTGCTGGGAGATGACAGGTTCGACTAACATTAAATAAAGCACAAATCATCTTTGACAGACAGATGACATGAAAAGCTGACAGAAATTTTTCTACATGCTGCCTCTTTCAGATAAAACTTCTAAACATACAGCATATGTAATCAGTTCCTTATATGTTTGATCCAGATTGCCTTTCACTTCCTTCTGTACCACATGCAGGTTTTAATTTGCTGTAGCATCTGTCTGATAAAAAGTCTTACATTTATACAAAATAAATGAAAATCTGAAAATGAGCATTATGCTTATATAAAGATACAAACATTGTCTACATCCTATCCTTGTTGTGTTATCCTAGGTAACAGAAATTGAGTTAAGGATTTCATTGACCTAGAAGAAGAGGTACATGTGAAAAATGGAAAACCTTTAGGACCAGATTCAGAAGGTCTGAAACTGAAAATTAGGGTGCAGCCTCCTGTTTGGCTTTGAAGACCCCAAATGCCTGTGCAGCTCTTTACACTTCAGTCCCACAGTGCCCACTGACACTATCTAGCTCAGCTCTAGAAACTGTGAACTCAAAACAAACCTGCTCCTAGGAGAGTTTTTTAGTGGCTGAGAAGTAGGCTAGGCTTTCCTCTTCTGCTAAAGATTTGTGAAGGAAATTGGGATTTGCCAAAGAGGGAAGGAAAGCCAACAAGTGTGAGCTTGGCTCTGTAGAGACGCTTGGGTAGGAGTGAGTTGTGGGACTGTCTCTACCAACAGGACTGATCATCCATTTTTTATTAAACAGTGACTGGACTTAATAAAAATAAAAGTACCAACACTCCCACATCAGTATTTAACCACAATGCTACAGTCAAGCTTCATCCCCGTGTAAGATTTTAAGGAATTTGCAATTCCTTTGGGAAAGGAGTGCCTTCGTTACCTTCCCTTCTCTGTGGACCTCACAATATGGACAGCTGAGAGAGAAAGGTTTGCATTAAAAATGCAACTTCAGTGGTTCCTTTTGGCTCTCAGGTTCCATTCTGGAATTAAGTCAACAAAATGACAGCGATTCAGTGTATTTCTGCAGAGGACAGCTCATCTCACTAAGCTTAGGATCATATCAGAATGATAGAAAATTTATTGAGTCTCTGAATTTACTCTCATAGGTAAGTGCTTAGACTTTGATGGACAGGAATTGGGGTGTTGTGGTTAACATGCAGAAAAAAATATGCATAGGAGTAAATAAAAGAAAGAATAAATGGTTCTGTTCTCTCAAGTGAGATTCTTGGCATCCATTACCTTCAGAAACAATTGAGAATGTGCAATAACATTCAGGAGTGATCTTCAAGTAACCTCTGAAGCGAAGCATTACAAATATAAACTAATTTTAAAAGACAAGTGTAAAACCCATAAAATTCTAGCAGCACTTATTTACTATTTTATACCAAGATCTATGCTTCTATAAAATTTTGTAGAATTGCACCTAATTTACCATGGGTTATTTCTTGAATAAAAACTAGGAAGAAAGGGAATCATAATTTCCCTATAATTTCATATTATTTTCATCACAGTAGGTAACCTACCTATAATAAAAATCCAGCAGTTCTGTTTTGTAATACTATGTTTATTGTATTGAGTTATATGCAATATAATACACATCAATACCATATGTTGGATAAGCAGTAAAATAAGGAGTATGAAACACAATGGCATTATAATTATTTAGTGCTATAAACACTATAAAGCAGCAGAGTAGCTAGCAAAATTATTCTAAAAACTAAGCAGGAATGTATTTTTAAAGTTTTCTGAGAGCTTTGCTAAGAACTACTCATCTGTGAGTATATCCTCCTTCCTCCTTAAAACTGGGGTTGAATCTTCCACTGGTGTAATTTAAGATAGATCTATCAGCATAAATCAAGTTAATCAACCTACAACAGCCTACACTCTACATACACATGTATTCTTCCCTCCAGCTACTGCATTATCCTTCAGTGCGAGCACAGGAACCTGAGTTAAGAAAAGAAGAGTGCACCAAAAGGGAAACAGATTTTAAAATAATAATTATCACATTATTAGCATACTTTGCAGACTACAGGAGTGCTCTGAGGATTCAAAGAAGAATAATCAGTCTCCTATCAATCACAACAAGTTCAAAAAACCCATCTGACAGATGAGAAAGGGACAAAGATTACACTCAGCCTTATCAAAACAGAATATGCACCCATTCGTTTTGGCTGTAAAGCCAGGTTATGAAGTTCCAAACCCCCTCGAGAGTTACTTTTACCTCAAATCAGAGCGCTTTCCCACTCAGCAGCACTGACTTGCACACTGCAGGTCTGGTGTAGTAAGCAAGACCATTCACAGGTCTGGAAAAATGATACCTTCTGAGTCAAGAGACCTGAGTCCCATCTTGTGCATTCAAATAAACTCCTAACTCAGGAGAACAGGGACTCTGTGTGTGTGTTTGTTCTGGTGGCTGACCCAGACAGGCACAAAAGTACAATTGCCTGGATGGAGAAGGTGGTTCTCACCCCAAAAAAATAATTGAAAATATGAATTTTCTGAACTGAAGAAGAGAGGAGGGGTCCAGACAGGCTGGATTGATGGACCAAAGCCAGTTGTCTGAGGTTCAACAAAGCCATGTGCCAGGTTGCGCCCTTGGGTCACAACAACTACAGGCTGTATGATAAAATATCCATTACAAAATTGTAACAGTCAGTGAGCAGGTGTATCAAGATAGAGAAGTTTTTGTCTTATTCCTCAGTGCAAGGAGTTTGACTGACAAAGTCATGTCCCTATTGAAATTTTACTCACATCACGAGGGCACTAAAAAATACTGATGAAAATATTAAATATTCTTCTTGTTACTTAGAGATTATTCTTCATGTCAGATAAATGTATTTGCAGATTTACTGAATCAAATTCATCCTCAACACTAAAATTCACTGGATTTATATTGAGATGAGGGTGGCATATTGACTTCAATGATGCAAAACTATATATTTTTTTTTTTAATTTCTTCAAAGAAATTAGATTCATTATCTTAAGGAATGTGTATTACTAATAAGATTCCATTGTACGACAGATTCTGTTACACAACAACCTTAAGATAAGCTTTTATTAAAAGACCATATTTTGTGTATGAAGACATTCAGGACTAGTGTTTTTCTTCACCCATCCCTCTTTATTTCAGATACTGTATTTCTTCAGAGAAGCTCCAAAAACTTTTCTCAGATGTAAAATTCTGTTAGGATCACAGGCATTATCTAAGTGAAATAAAAGAAAAAGTAAAAACCAGTGTTTTCTGGAATTTAAATAAACAATGTTGTTACCAAGCAATGCTTTTACTATTTCTTTAAAACATCCCTTTGAGGAGGAGTTTGCTAGGACACAAAATATTTGAAAAACAAAGCACACAGTTCATGTTGCTGAAAGTACATAAAGGAATAAAGCATGGCAAAGGATGGGCCAAATTCTGTCTTCCTGAGCCTGTCTTACAAAAGTACAGCTTCAAATGAGCAGCAAAGAGCACGACTTGCTTACTTTTCAAGCATTTTACAACATTCCAAAAATGAACAGAACAAAGTTATCTGTGCGTCACATCTTGCCAGATTAATCTGTACTTCTAGAAGAGACTCTTACAAGAAGACCATAACTTATATTAACAAGAGAATATAAACCAACAGCTTACATAGCAAATGTCTCTAGTATCTGACTCCGTGCAAATATTAAGATTACAGACACCACTTGGTTGATGATGCAGGAAGGAAACTGTATTGTGTTGGACGCTGGGATTCAGAACTATAGCAGGATAAGCCATTGGATAAGGAGAGCAGCAGTTTATCTGGAGGGGTACAATTTTCAGAAGACAAATGGGAAACAGGAAAGAGAAGGTGTGGTGGCTCAACACTTAAACCACAAGTGACAAAACCACTTATGCAGGCTTTGTAGTAATAATGGTGTAATAAAGGAAGTGATAACAATGACACATTTTAGGGAAATCTAAGAGGGAGCAGAAATGCAAAAAAGGAATAGCAGTCAGTGTCTGCAAAAGTATACCACATCACCAGCTCAGTCGAGCTGATGAATGAATTCTGAAATGTCAACGTGACAAGTGCAGGAATTAATGCTGATCTTGAGAGGAAATGTGAAGGAAGTTACTTTAGCAATACTTTACTAAGGATGAACATAAATTGAGCAATTATGAAAATATTCAACTTCAGGATATCAAAGTACTGGTTTGAGAGGCAGCACAGTCATTGTTAAGGACAAGATGAAAGATGGACAATTCTAAGGCACAGGAATATTCACATACAACTACTAATAAGGCCACCACGTTTGCTGAGCAAACTCCTTAAGAAGGACAGTGTAATAAATTTTGTCAGGATAATTTAAAATTGTAGCATTTGTGTTCCATGCATATTTAGGAGGGGAGATTACTTTTGTAAAAAAAAAAAAAAAACCTGCAATTTTTTCCTTACTTTTCTCTCAGGATGAAACATTCAGGTCTAAAGGCATGCAAGGATTTAGGGAGTCCATTTGGACCAGTGAAAACTCACAAGGAAGACTCTGTCGATGTTTTGCACTTCCTTTGGCAGCACAGCCACTGGCAGTGCTGCAATTGACAGAATCACAGAATAGGTAAGGATAGAAGGGACCACTGGAAGTCATCTGGTCCAAGCTTCCTGCTCAAGTCAGGTCATCCCAGAGCACCTGGCACAGGACTGTGGCCAGATGGTTCTTGAATATCTGTAGTGGGGGAGACTCCACAAACTCTCTGGGCAACCTGTTCCAGTGCATGGCCACCTGCGCAGTAAAGTTCTTCCTCATATTCAAGTGGAACTTCCTGTGCGTCAGTTTATTCTCATTGCCTCTTGTCCCATTGCTTGGCACCCCTGAGCAGAGCCTGGAAACATTGTCTTGACAGCCCCCTTCAGATACTGATGGAGATTGATGAGGTCCCTTCTCAAGCCGTCTCTTTTTGAGGCTGAACAGGCCCAGCTCCCTTGGCCTTTCCTCGTAAGAGAAATGTTCCAAGTCCCCTCATCATCTTCATAGCCCTCTGCAGGACCCACTCCAGGAGCTCCACGACTGTCTTGTACTGAGGAGCTCTGCATCAAAGTGGCATTTCTGGGACAGCAGTACTGGAACTTGGGCCCCTGTCCTGGATGCACTGTGAGAGCAGCCCTGGAGCTGACAGAAGCCTTGCAGGCAGGAGATCACCTGGCATAATGCGTTCTGTAGTGAAAGACAAAGACAAAGGGGAGCCCTGCTGCAGGCATGTCTTTCCGGGCTTCTACGGTCCTCCATTTAGATTGCAGTGGGATCTGCAACTCTCTGACCGGGCAACTTCTAGCAAAATGAAAGGAGAGAAAAGTTCTCTAAATTGTTTCCTATTTCTAATGTCGATGCAACTGCCTTGCCTCAGTAGCAAAAGCATTTCACAATAATGCAGTGTACCACATCTAAGGCAAAAGGAGAAGCATTGAATTTCCTTTTTTAATTAAAACCTTGCAATGCTGTGAGATAGTTGGCCTGAGTGGCTCTAGCAGTGATTTTAAATTATTAAGATCAAATGGAGGAATGGAACTGAAAGGAATCCTACAGACAGGCTCTGATCTTCCTTCAGTGATCACACGTAACATTTGTAGTGTTTCAAACTGCTAATGTAGTGCCCACAAATGAGCTTACAGTTGACTTCAGAAAAGGCACACGATACAGGCTGCAATGAAGACAATGAAATGGATAATTTTAACTGCCAGCAACGGTACTTTGTTAATTAAAAATATTTAATACTTTAGGAATACTCCTTTAGCTTCCGAGTTTTTATCATACAAAAGAATAAGCAATTCTAACACTCCAGGTCAACATAGTTTCTTCATATTTTCTGGTGATATTCTACATTTTCTGTCTACAACTACTATACATATGTCATCAAATTTTGATTTTAGCATATTATTAATATACATAGATACAAATACATTTACATTGAAATAAATGTTGTATTACAGGTCAATAGGTTCAAAAGTCAGACATTCACACAACTCCTGAATATTGCTGCCACCTTCAGGAAACACATGATAAAAAAGGGCTAAAACATCAATTAGAAAAGAAATGGAAAATAAAGTCAAGATTTATGATGCCACTTGGTTATTATGCTGTATTTCTGTGAGATTAATTTTCATAATGGCATATAATGATAATTATATTGTTCTCAATTTCCAATAAAGACCTAAGTCTGATGCTAAGAGATCTGCTAGTGTCTGCCACTGCTCCTAGAGTCGGAGCTAGTGATGCATGTCCTTGGCTCCTTGAAGTTTCACCAAAAGAAAGTTGTGGATGGGAAAATTATTTTATTGGCATTTGGATATTTATTGTCATTGAAGCTTATTATGTATTTGATTCTTTGAGGTAGTTACCTAGCATTGCAGTACAGATTTTATCACCTCAGTTCCAGCAGTTACTTTTACAACCGCAAGCAGAGCATCTATTGAAAACTGCGTCATAAAACACAGATGGAAAAATCAGTTCCTATATATTCACTAAGTTACATTTTTAATCAATAACATTCCTGACTGTTATTGGACAGGCTGGTTCCAAGTTGGTGCTTTACAATGTTATGCAAGAGTCCTATCGATTTCCTGCCAGTTTCTCACTTTTCAGAAAAGAGATCAGGAACAGCAAAGTAAGATCTTCAGCCTTCTTGAAATGTCAGCATAACTTAAGTTTAATTACCAAATAAGCAAACTGACTCAATTTATTTTTTTGATTTCTGTAATAGCTTACATGCATCTCATACCAGCTCAGCTCTCAATAGGAATGTACAAAGTCATCTGATAGAACTTTAGACCTGTCAGGACACTTTACATTTTGCCTGTTATGGAACTGATATAAATTCTGTTTGCGTGTGTTTTAACACAAGACTTCCAAGTGCAGCTGATAGCATAAGTGCTCCAGCCTGCAACCCTAGTGACCATTTACCCACCAGTTCCTTAGTGTTTGTTTTAACGGAAACATCCAGCCATGGGTTAGTATTTCCCCAGAGTGCATAGGGAGGAAAGGACAGATGGTCTCCAAAATAGAAAATTTCCTTTGGAAATTATTTAAAAAGACTTTCCCACCAACAGTAATATTTTAAGCAGTTTCCTTTTTGATATTTATGATTAGATTATGATCTAATGATGTCTTACAACATGGTCATTGTTCCTCCAAATTTGGGAAACTGCCATAAATGTGATGCGAGAGGGCAACAAATGCAACAGCGTTCATACAAGGGTTGATGAAGTATCTTCATCTTTTATTTGAGGCTAAAGAAATGCTTAAGGGATGTCAGAGTGTGCAGAAAGGTGGAGCAGACTTCTTTTGCTACCACCAGAACCAGAATTTACACTTATTTCTGCTTTCCTAGCTTATTTCTTCCTTTTCCTATCTTAATACCAGTTTGGGAAACTCTAAAGTGAGGACACCTTGGCTCCTTCCGGTCTTGATTTAGCTCTGAAATGGGAGTATAGTAAGTTGATTTTGTTTTGGTTTGGTTGGGTTTGTTTTGGTCAAGTGGAGTGTGCCTTCCCTTTTAGTTCTTCGGTATATACTCCTTTGAAAATTGTATCAGCCAAGGAAAGGCTGATAAACTGGAATTTCAATAGATACTGGCTATGTTAAATTATTTAATCAGATAGTAAACCCCAATTCCTTTAGTAGGTCCTATATACAGAGTTGGTGAAAGTCTTAGCTAGATAGTCTTGGAGAAACTAACAGCTTTATGTCACCTTCATAATCAAAATCTCTCCAGACTTTTGTGAGTCACCCAGAAAAAGAGTTAACCTGTGGGAAGTTACAATGAAGGAAAAGAGAAAAGTCAGAAAGATCAGAAAGAGGGGAGAGAAATTATGTCCCTGGTGTAATGACATGAGCACCAAGACAAGCTGTTTCCACTACTACCATCAGTTATAAAGAAGATTCCTCTGTTTTCCACAGTTTCCTTCTTTCTGGTCTGTCACACTGAAGACACTGCAGAAACATTAGCGCCGTACAGAAATTTGGCATAAACTGATAATTCAAATTTTGGGATGTGTTCAAGGTATGGGGAGACAACTGTATCAATTTAATTAAACTTCTCTATAATACTTAAATTACTCACATTCCTATGTTTCAGAGTTTGAAACCCTGCTTACCGTATATGCTGCACACTCTTAAGAATTTGTGTATTTGTTGTTTCCTTTACGTTTCTAAAATTATAGAAGTCAGCACTGTGACTTTCTAACAATGCTGAGATCCTATGAAGAGTTATTTGTATCTCATGCCTTCCTGAACCGGGGTTAGGAGCCAGACTTTCCTGTTTTTACAACTGAGAGAGAACATCTGGAATATTTTTACTGAGGAGAAGGAATTCCTAGTGTTAGAGAGAGTGGAATTTCACCAATGTGAAATCCACATGAACAATTCCACAGTGATAGCAACCTCTCTCACATGACAGATATCCATCCCTGTAAAGACACTGTACTTCAGAACAGTGTTGCTCCCTCTGGAGTATCACCCTCGGAGGGTGTCTGCCTGGATGCATCCTAATAATCATGGCCAATGGCATCTGAGCGCTGCCAGCTTTGTTCATGAGGAAGGGCTCCAGGTTCCAATGGCTGCAAAACATGGCTAAAGAAGTTGGATGAAATACAGAAGGTAGGAAAGGGTAGAAAGGAATGGAAGGATTTCAGAAACATCACAGGCATCACGGGGACATCTTTCTGTGATGCCACTAAAAGTACAGCTTTTCTTATAATGTGTTTTATAAGATAAGGAAGGCTTCTTAAAGTGGAGGCTCGTTCAGTAAGGACTAGGAATGCTGAACACTATGTACATTGATTGTTTTTCTATTTCTTATCAGCTATGAAACTGAGATGCTGTCACTTGAATCAGCGCTTGTGAAGTGATAAAGGAATCAGAAGTGTTGCACCGCAGCGCCTCTCAGTCGGTATGGGGACAGAAGAGAAGCAAACCACTTGGTTGCCTGTGAAGGAAGAGCCTGGCATGGATGAGGAATAAACTGCTGTCACTTGTAGCCCATTCCAAACAGTGCCCTTAAAAGACGGGGAGAGTGCATGGCCATGCTAACAGGACTCTGGTGAGTTTACTGGAGACCCTTTGCAAGTAGCAAAATTTGTCAGCAGACGATTTTCCCAGCTTTATTTTGTGGATACCCGCAGGCACTGGCCCCTTCAAAGGACTGAGGAGCTCAGTGCTAAAGGTATCACAGAAACTCTGTTGCAACTGATCAAAATCTGGTTTCTGAGAACTGGCAGTAAAATAGGTTTATGTTTCAATTCCCGAATCATCCCTTTTCAATAGAAGTACTGCAGTTTACATTACTAGTTCTACCGTGCAAGTAGATCCCCACACTTAGGTAGAGCTCTATTAACTGAAGGGGGTACAGGTCCAGTTTAAGGAACAAGTCCTTATGGAAGATTAGTGTTACACGGAAGATTAGCATTAAAGGACATGTCATCATGGAAGATTAGCATCCCCCACTACCAGAATTATTAAAAAAATGTAGAAGGACAGAATAGTAATGCACTATGTAACACCTTCCATGCAAGCACTGACAAACATTGTTATGAGTATTTACAGTAACTAAACCCGGGTTTATTACAGCTGAACTAATAGAAATTATTTAAAATCAAACTGCTTTTACTGTTTTTGTGTTATGGATTTATTTGTTAGATAGAAAAAAATACTATTTGATATTTTTGTAATAGTTCCTTCATCACAGGAGGGAACGGAGAGTTAAATATGGCTGAAAAATTCCTTGCCGCTCATTATTTTATTTACTGAGACAATCTGCTCCCCTGCCGACGTAAATTGGGAACAACGGCATGACCGTATTCCTTAGATTTCAGTGGGAAACCTGGGGGCCACTACGCAGGGCTGAACGGAGAGGAGCCTGAAGTGAGAGCTGAGTGTTCAGGGAGCTCTGCTGAGGTGACGCTTCTGGGCAAACTCATCCCGTCTCCCCGCGGAGCGCCTTTCCCCGGGGCCCTCACGGCGGCCGGCACCGCGGCACCGCAGCAGCGCCGTCCCGGGCGGGCGGGGCGCAGGCGGCCCCTGCGGCCTCTCGCGATGTTTCCAGGGCCCGGCGCGACTCGGCGGCGGCGGCGCCGCGGTTGCCAAGGGCCGCGGCCGCCCAAGGTGAATGAATCCCGGCGGGCCGGGCAGCGGCGCGGGGGCCGGGCGGGGAGCTGGCCGGGGCCGCACACCGTGCCCGCACTCCGTGCCGCCCTAGGGCTGGGCGGGACTGGGAACGCGGGGCTCCCGGGGCGCGGGGAGCGTGGCGGAGCTGAGCGGGTGCGTGGGGCGAGCGCGTCCGAGGTGCGCGGGCAGAGCCCGCCCGCGCTGTCAGCGATAGCTGAGGGAAGCACCTGGGCAGGCTTAGCCTCTCCCGAGGCTTTGGAGGAGACCGGCCGGCCC